>CAUYSK010075918.1:0-94453 GCA_963575035.1 Avahi laniger
CTACAAATAACTCAAGCAAATCGGTAAGAAAAAATCATACCACCCCATAAAAAAGTGGACAAAAGACATGAACAGAAGCTTTTCAAAAGAAAATAGACTAATGGCCAACAAACATGAAAAAATGCTCAACATCTCTAATCACCAGGGAAATGCAAATCAAAACCACAATGAGATGTCACTTAACTCCAGAGAGAAGAGCTTTTATCAAAAAGTCCCAAAACAATAGATGCTACTAGAGTGGATGCAGAGAGAAAGGAACATTTATACACTGTTGGTGGGACTGCAAACTAGTACAACCTCTATGGAAAGTAGTATGGAGATGCCTCAAAGAACTAAAAGTAGCCCCACCATTTGATCCAGCAAATCCACTATTGAGTATTTACCCAAAGGAAAAAAGAAAGCCATTTTATTAAAAAGACACTTGCACTTGAATGTTTACTGCAGCACAATTTACCATCGCAAAGATGTGGAATCAACCCACGTACCCATCAATTAACTAGTGAATTAATAAAATGTGGTATATGTATACCATCGAGTACTACTCAGCCATAAAAAAATGATGAATTAATACCTTTTCTATCAACCTGGATGGAACTGGAGACCATTCTCTTAAATGAAGTATCACAAGAATAGAAAAGCAAACACTACATGTACTCACTATTAAACTGGAACTAACTGATGAACACTCATGTGCACATATGGAAGTAAAACTCAACAGAAATCAAGCAGGTGGGACAGAGCAGGAAGGGATGGGTAAAATCACACCAAACAGGTAGAATGCACACTATCTGGGTGATGGGCACACTTAGAGCTTTCACTCAAACTGTACAAAAGCAATTTATGTAGCCAAAACATTTGTACTCCCATAATATTCTGAAATTAAAAAAAAGAAATAAAAGGCATGGCCAGGTGGACACTCACTAGTGTGCTAATGATGTGGGTTTCTTCCTTCCTGGCATAACCACTATTTATATCACCAACTGCCCCTTTCTCAAAGGGGCTAAGAGGATAGAAATAAGAGCTTAATCATATTGAAAATTTATTCCACATTATGGTGAAAATTAATGTAATCGA
This sequence comes from Avahi laniger, assembly GCA_963575035.1. Lineage (NCBI taxonomy): Eukaryota > Metazoa > Chordata > Mammalia > Primates > Indriidae > Avahi > Avahi laniger. The sequence goes on from CAUYSK010075918.1 coordinate 1,075, forward strand.
ACTTGAAACCAGTAAAGGCTGCTGCCCAAATATATACATATACACTATTACCACTGAAGTAAAGATCCAAAATCTTGGAAGTAACCTTCAGTGGTCTTGAAATTACGGTCCTCTTTCTTATTGTCCCAATAGGTAAAAGGCTGGCAAGTGACTGAGCAGTGACAATATTCAAAGTACACATCATTATATGGCATAAGTTCTAAATTCTGCTGTGCTTATGGTAGTATTTTTTATTATCATATATGTAAGAATGGCTGTGTTAAATTCGAGTATGAGACTGGGGAAAAGTGTCTCTCTGCTAATTAGGAGATTCAATATTTGTATTTAAAATAACAAAAGAGAGCTCTTTCTTAATAATGTATATTACATTTCTTTACTAGCTCTCATTTTCTTTTTTTTACTGTCTTAAAAATTTGTGGCTAATCACTGAAACAGTCATAAATGTGGGTTAATTTTTTCCCCTATTCCCAGAAAGTGCACATTGTGGCAGACTGTATTTTCTGAAGATGGCCACAGTATTTCCCATCCCGCATGCTCTTCTGCAATGTGATCTTGCCACTCCCTTGTCAAGAAGTAGAGTGCAATTCTCCTCTTCTTGAATCTAGGCTGGCCTTAATGATTCACTTATAACCAAGTGAACATGGCAAAAACGATTTGAATGACTTCTGAGCCTAGGTCAGTAGGAGCCTTCCAGCTTCTTTCTCAGTTTCTGGAAGACTCAGTCTCTAGATGCTGCCATGGTGTGAAAAGCTCAAGTTACATGGAGAGGACAATGTAGGTCCTCTGGTTAACTGGTCCAGCTGAGCCCAGGTTTCAAGTCATCCAGGTCCAGATGCCAGATGAGTAAAGGAGCCATCATGCAAGGGGATTCACCAATTCCAGCTGTTTAAACTCCTAGCGGATCCAGTCACATCCAGCCATTTGAGTCTTCTATTCTAAAGAGTATAGACATCACAGAACAGAGACAAAGCACCCTGTTGTCTCTTCTCTGAATTCCTGATCCCAGAATTCATGAACATAATAAAATGGTTGTTATTTTACAAAAGAATTTTAGGTGCTGTGAAAGGCAGATAACCACAGCAGCAATAGATTACTGGAATACATGTTGGATAACATGGCCCCCCCCTCACTTTAATGACCATATTCCACATTTTTCTCCCTCTTTACTGAAACTTTATTTCCAATTAGTTTCTTGCCAACAATAAATGCCCGCTGTTAATTTTTTCACTTATTTTGACAGTTCAACTTTAGAAACCATCGTATTCAACAAAACCATCTTGTAGGGTTTGGTTTTCAGCTTATTCGTTTTAAAAGCTTCTTTCTCAACATCCCTTCCATTTATTGAAATTATTTCAGTTTTTCACCCTTCCAATCTATGTTTGAATTAGGTCATGACTAAAGACATAATTACTTGAAGCAAAATGTTGTGCACCCAACTATAACCATGATAAGTAAACATTCTGTCAGGCATAAGGACTATTCAGCACTTATTGTAAACAAAGCATTGCACCAGTACTTCACATATTTAACATTATAAATGCTTTATTAATGAGTTGGTTATATATGTACTCTCATCTACAAGTATTATTTTGCCAGAAAAGCACATTTTAATATTTTCAACAAAACAAATTGTTGTTTGATATATAACTTTAATATAACTCTTCAAGCAAATGTATGTGTATAAATAGTCTATTTGATAAGTTGCCACTACATTATTAGTCATAAATTGATCACTCACAAATCACAGCATAAAAAAAATGAAGTTTTTATTTTCTTGACAGAACTCTATTTCCTATGTGACTCTTTGTAACTACTTGGTAGGAAAAACTTAATCCTGCTGCCTCTAAGTGTTCAATCACTTAAAAAGCTTAGACTTTTAAGAAGGTATTCAGTTAAAATCAGGTGTAGTCATTCCAGTTATAATTCAAAGCTCCCTCACGGAACTCTTTCCCTCCTAGTATCACTTCTACTTTCACCCTGCTCAGCTGTGGCCTTTCAGGGTGGCTACCTGGGGATGATTCTGCTTTCTTACTAACATATATTAAGAGTAAAAAGCTATATATCCAGTCAATATTATCCTTTTGCTGATTCTACAAGGTATAGTGGAAAAACATGGGGCAAGGCAGCTAACGGTGCTGGCAAAACAATGGCTGAAGAGATAGCCCAAGTTTAGTCTAGGACAGATACAGAATGAAGTGAAGAAAGGTGGCTGATGAACAGGGAGAAAATGAAGGGGCTAAAAGACCAAAGGGACTAGAGAATGGGTGAAATTTGAAAAAGGAAGAGAGAAATGAAAGGTTAAGTTCATTCATTTAATGAACAAATTTTACAGAATACTTTCCATCTGGAGTTTAAGATTCAGAGGAAAATGTGTATGTGTAGCTTGAATAAAAATGAGGATCACAGATTTTGAAAAGGTCAAGAAATGTGAGGCTAGGATGTTAGATGCATCCATGGACAGTGACTGCTGAGAGTGGGAAGCACCAAGGAGAGGAGTAGGTAGAAGAGCCAGCTGGCCTAAACCTAAAGAATCATATTTGCACAGGGTCGAGGAGCAACAGTTTACAACTCATGCGATCCTCCCACCTCAGCCTCCCAAAATGCTGGGATTACAGGCATGAGCCACTGCACCTCGCCTCTAAAAGATATTTAGATTGTAATAAAATGTCATATTCAGATTTGATTAAGTATCAATAAAAAGGTGGAAACCTAGAAAAATAATTCCATATATCTAGTAAATAGGAGAATATTAGCATTTTTGTGTATGTTATTCATTATTTTTTTAAGATGACAGAACTGGGGATAGTGGCTCACGCCTGTAATCCCAGCACTTTGGAAGGCTGAGGCAGGAGGAGTGCTTGAGCCCAATAGTTTGAGCTTGCAGCGAACTATGATGATGATATCTCTAGCCTGAGAGACAAAGTGAGACCATCTCCAAAACATAAAACAACAAAAGACAAAACATGCAGAAAATCTGTGTAAACTAATAGTCACATTAGAAAACTCAGTTTGATCAAACAATTCACTTATACATCAAAATTTTAGTGTGTTGTTTAACATTTGTTGAATACCTATAATTTTATAGTTCCTGTTAAAAAAAAAAACTCTAAAGCATAGTAAGATTTTGCATTCTAAGACATATATCCCACTTTAGCCACATGGCTGCACAGCATCTTGCATGTTAAATTCCAGCATCCATACTCATCTCTGGTTCTTCCCCACATTAACCACCACCCCTCCATCCCCCAACCCATTAATTATACTCTCTGGAATCCCTGGGCCAGCATTTAAATAACAAACCAAACATACACCCAAAACAAAACTAATTGCCCACATCCTAAGAACCCCCTTTCTGCCCCACTGCTTGCTGAAGCCTGGCTCTCAGCCAAAGGCATGGATTCTCTTCCAACAGAAGCTGTACTTTATGTACTCATCATGGGATCCAAAAATGATCTGGGTATTCACCTAACTGCCCAAAGCTGCCTTCCAAAAAGGGCAACATGGCACAGTCAGACAAATCTAGATTCAAATCCCAGCTCTTCCAGCAGCATGGCCTAGAGCAAATCACTTAAACTCTCTCACACTCAGCTTCCTCATGAAAGCTGGTATCAACCTCATGGGACTATGGTAAGCAAGAAATTACACAGCATAAGAAAACCGCATGTAATGGTTAGTCAAAAATGGTGTTTACTGTTATTATTCCAAATTGTTATTCTTCCTTTAATGAAAAATGCCTCTTTCTTTACGACTAGTTCCATTACTCAGCTTTATCACCTGACCTGCCTTGTCATAGCAATAAACCAGCCTCCAGGTCACCACCCTCCTCAGTGTAGATTTAGGAACGAGACACAAACTTCCCATCTATCCAAACCCTGCTATTATCTTTGGAGATTTCAAAATGTATGTGGAATCCAAAATATTTGACTTACAGTCCTTTGGGATTCCTAACTCTAATAGCTTTCACCCCGCCATAAACATTCTCAAGACTGTACCCTGGATCTTGTTATGACATTTTCTACCTCGGAAGTCTTAATATAGCCTCCTCTCATGCTAAAACTCCTTGTCTTCATCCCTCAACCTCTAGGCATTATCTTCACACACAACAATGGTCCTCTCAATGCTGAAATTTTCTCTTAATCTATTAGCTCCACCCTAGCCTCACTTCCTTCCCTACATAGTAACTAATCGTAGATTAACCAAATTATTCTCTACAGAAGCTCTTTAACTCTCTTAAAACCCAGTTCTTTGGCTATGCCTACCAGGCCAAACTCAGGCTCTGGATTAATCCTGTAAGAACCTGCCTGCTTCTCTCCTCTACATGCTGAACAACAACTCTCTCCACAGGACTGCAAAGGACTTTGTGGAAAACTGCGAAGCATTCAAATGGATACCAAGTATCACGTCTAACTCCTCTTGGGACAACCACATGTCTTACTGATCCTTTCATCTGTCTCTGGTCAGCTCTTTTCTCCTCCTTCCCTCAGCAACTATTCCAAATGTTTTCTGCTCTGCTTAATGTCTCAACCAACTACTCATGATTTTAATTACCACCTATATGGTATTGACTTTTAAAATTTTTATTTCTACTATTGATCTCTTCCTTTGACATACATCTGAATGCTTGCTAAATATTTCTACCTGGATATATTAACATATGATTATTTCAAACTGTCTGAACTTACTATGTCTCAGTTCTGCTTCTCTCTTGGGGTAACCATCCTCCAAAATGACCCCCAGTGATCTCTATCTCCAAAATTTTCAAATCTTTGAGTAGCCACCTCTTCCATTGTACCATGGTTGGTTTATGCAACCCAACAGAATACAGCAAAGATGATGACATGTCACTCCATGTTATGTTATGAAAAGACTATGGCTTCCATCTTGGTCTCTTCTTCTTCCTCACCTCTCAAATCACTTGCTATGCAGAGAGCCATGTGGTAAGTAATTAAAGTCTCCTACTAACAGCCAGAAAAGTGAATGCAAAAGTGCAACCTTTAGTCTCAATTAACTATTCAGAGACCACAGCCCTGGCCAGCAGTTTGACTGCAACATTATGAGAAGCTCTAAGCCAGAATCACTCAGATAAGTGCCACCTGGACTCCTGAACCTCAGAAACTATGTCAAATAATAAATGTTTATTGTTATAAGCTGCTAAATTTGAATAATTTGTTACGCAGCAGTAGGTAACTAATACATGTTCCCATATTCCTATCTCAATTGACATTATCCATCTAGTCACTCGTTCATGTCCTTATTCAGTCAACAAATATTTGAATACTTTGTATGTGACAGAGACCTGTTATCCTCAACCTTCTCCTACAACAAATTGTCACAAAGTCCTGACAAATTTACCTCCAAAACGTTTCTAAAATCTGTCCCTCAGATTTGAGATTTCTCAAATCTCCTCTGTCACCACTGTCCTAATTCATAACTTCTCACCAATACTATTACAATAACCTCCTAAGTTTCTATAGTGTAGTGGTTATCATGGTGGCCTAACTCTTACAATAATCTCCCAATTAGTTTTCTTGATTCCCATCTGTCCCTGTCAAGAGTGATGTATTTAAGACACAGAAAAGCAGTAATACATGAGCATTAAAGCAGGAGGATCAGGAGAAAGTTTTCTTAAGGAACGAATGAGTCCAGTATCTTTGTAGAGAAGTAATTTAATATTGATAGTCTTGATAGTTTCAATAAAATAGAAAACAGCTTATCTACCCAATGGGTACAGATAAAGAGGAGAGAGCACAACTGTCCACAGCTGTGGACAATTCAGAGAGACAGAATTATCATACAGGGCAGCAAAACTGGGTGATCAGATAATTGGATTACATGATTGTATAGAGTGAGCCTTATAAGACTATGTGTTAGTTTCCTACTGCTGCTGTAATAATTTACCACAAAGTCAGTGGCTTAAAGCAATAAAAATTTACTAATCTTAATATTCTAGAGGTCAAAAGTCTGAAAAGAGTTTTACTGAGCTAAAATCTGGAAGCTCTTGGGAAAAATCCATTTCCTTGCCTTTTCCAGGTTCTCTAGAGGCTTCCTGCATTCCTTGGCTTGTGGCCCCCTTCCATCTTCAAAGCTAGCAATGGCTGGTCAAGTCTTTCTCACATGCTATCACTTTGACACTGATTCTTCTGCCTCCCTCTTTCACCCAGAAGGAGCCTTGTGATTACGCTTGTTTCAACCAAATAATCAAGGATAATCTCCCCATCTCAAAATATTTAATTTAATCACATTTGTAAATGTAAGATGACCCATTTACAGGTTCCAGTGATTAGTATGTGGACACTGTGGGAGGGGAGGGCATTATTCAGCCACATTTCACTTCCATATTTTTCTCTAGCGACGCTCCACAATCCCAGAAATAGGAATAAAGAAAGGAAATAGCAAGAGTGATTTTGGGGATTGAATGTTTAAGATACATATGGTCCTAAAAAGAGCAATATTAAAATGATGAGCTTTGCTTCAGATCAAATGGTTATTTATTCCAGGCCAGTTATCTTTGTTAATCTCTCATGACCTCAGTAGTGCTCTTATTTGGGCTCTTTTTTCTGATAATCGCCAGGGGATTGGGACAAGACAGTGCAGACAGATATGAACATATGCTACTACTGAAAACATTGAAAGTACTTCTAAGTCGTTTAAAGAAGGCATATGTCAGAATAAAAACCAGTAAGATTGCCTAGACAGTCTATATTTGAATAGTTTTTTTTAAAGTTTTCTATATGTTGCATAAGGTTAATCAAGAATCATCAACCATATGTGCTATACCTTCAGACTGTGTAAGATTTCAACTAATTTTTATATACCTAGATAAAGGCTTTTAACAAAATCACCTCCCACAGTGACAGTTTATGCTAAGAAGGAAGTAACTGCAAGCATGTTTTAAGCAAATGATTACTATAAAAGATAAGACTTTATATAAAATAAATCAGCATTAGATTTTTAAAGGTTTTGCTCCATGCCCTGGAATAATTTATATATTTTTTCCTTTTTCTGACCTAAGGTAATGTGGCAGATTCAGGTTCAGATTATGAAGATTATAATTAACATATAAGGAGAGAACCTGATTGTAATTTCACCCCATGTGTATGATTGTAGGGTGGCTGCTAGGTGATTGGCAACTCACACAAAAGATGAGTATTCCCGCCCCGCTATCCCTCCCACCCCTCTCATCTGAGGGTGTTTAGGAGATAATAAGAGCGAAAGCCACACTCTTGTGAGGGTGTTTAGGGTGGTAATAAGAGTCATAGTCACGTAGGCCCATGACAACAGCTGACAAACCAGAGAAGGCGCTAAGTAAACAGCAGATGCAAAGTTCTGCTTCCATTTTTACATACAGTCAATCCTCATTATTCATGGACTCCGTATTTGCAAATCTGCCTACTTGCTAAAATTTATATGTAACCCCAAAATCTAACACTTATGATGTGTTAAATAAGCTTCGTTCAGGCATGAGTTATAGTGCTACTGGCTGTGAGTTCACCGTTCATGTATCAACAATATATACTAAATAAGGTGTTTTAAACAGAAACACACATAAAACGAAGTTATGTATTCATTAGCTGATGGAAATGTGACCAGAGACTGTCACAAACCTAGCTCTGTATTCCCCCAGAACATGGGACGTAACTACCATAAATAATGAGAATTGACTATATTTTAATTGCTGCTCAACCTTTACTTTTGATAGCTGTGGTCCCTAACAATGTAGACTACACCTCCAGCAGAAAAAAATATATATTTTAAAAAAAATACTGTTACAGACTATGTCAGCAGAGGCTGAACCAAAGGGGAGGGGGACTGGAGAGAAGGTAGAAATTGACATTTACTGACTGCCTCTCTCCTAAGCTAATAATCTCCTTTAATCTTTACAGTAATTCTATGAGGTGGGCTTTGTTATTCTCATTTCATAGATGAGGACACTGAAGTCCTGAGAAGTTAAAGCAGAAGGTCACATATTAGTAAGTAGCGAAACTGAAATTCAAGCAAGGATCTAACTCACTGCACCAAACCTCTGACCCACATGATGGACACTGTGCTCTGGGAATCTGGCTGTCTGCCTGTCTATGAAGAACCTGGACCTAACACAGACACATTAACTCCCGGGTTTCAGAAGACTATAATTTCCCTTTACCCTCTCTACCCACAGGTCAAATCTACTACAGAGATTTATAACCAGAAAATGTGTCAACTGAGGCATCAAAACCTTATTAAAGAAGTTGTAAGGCACCAGCATAGTTTATCTAAGAAATGCAGGCATATAAATTCTATCCCATAAGAACCAAACCAAATTGAAAAGATTTCCCATAATTACGCATTTAAAATTTATCAGAATTAATCTCTTGATAAGTATATTGCAATTAATATATATGACATATATATATTCTGGCTATATTTTCTCAAATTTGCTGAAGAAAATGAGAAAACTTTATGGTCCAAACTGAAATAATAAATAGTATTAAATAATTAATAGTACCTAGCACAATATCTTGCATAGACTAGGCATCCAACAAATTAACCAAACACATGGACCTATGTGTGTATTTTAATTATATCTAAGTACATCTTCCTTTATTACTGAGTAAACCATTAATAAACACACACACAAACACACAACTCCCCCCAAAATTACACATACTTTGTTTATACACAGTGCTTCACTAGGCAAAACATCTAAGAGTAAGAAAATAATACTATTTAGTATTTGCATCATGAAATGTTTTCTGAAAGAAATGAGATTCTGTTCAGACTGTGCTTAAGGCAGAACAGATAAGAAATGCAAAAACAGGCCTGGTGTGGTGGCTCAGGCCTATAATCCTAGCACTTTGGAAGGCTGAGGTGGGAAGATCCCTTGAGCTCAGGAGTCTGAGACCAGCCTGAGCAAAAGCGAGACCCAGCCTCTACAAAAAAATAGAAAAATTAGCCGGGCGTGGTAGAGCACATCCATACTCCTAGCTACTCGGCAGGCTTATACAGGAATAACTCTTGAGCCCAGGAGTTTGAGATTGCAGTGAGCTATGATGCTGCCACTGTGACCTAGTGCAAAAAAAAAAAAAAAGAAAAAGAAATACAAATACCTGTGAATAAACAGACATACACTCACCAGAATAAACTGAATCTGCTCAGCCAGAAAGGCCAATGTCTAGAATTTGTGCATATTCAAACTTTGCACTTCATAAGAAAGGAAGACATGACAATAAAAAGGTAACAGGCCTGGCGCGGTGGCTCACGCCTATAATCCTGGCACTCTGGGAGGCCCAGGCAGGCGGACTGTTTGAGCTCAGGAATTCAAAACCAGCCTGAGCAAGAGCGAGACCCCATCTCTGCTAAAAAAAAAATAGAAAGAAATTAATCGGACAGCAAAAAATATATAGAAAAAATTAGCCGGGCACGGTGGTGCATGCCTGTAGTCCCAGCTACTCGAGAGGCTGAGGCAGAAGGATTGCTTGAGCCCAGGAGTTTGAGGTTGCTGTGAGCTAGGCTGATGCCAGGCAAAAAGAGTGAGACTCTGTCTCAAAAAAAAAAAAAAATACTATTTAAGAAAACAGAGAGAAAAATACTAATAGAGAAAAACATAAAAACTTCCAACTTACTGCCTTCAGGAATGGGGTCTAAGCAACAATCCAATTAAGAAAGGAAGTAAAGGAAAAATATTTAAAGTAATAATAGCAGCAACTTTCACACCAAGTATGGCAATCTCTAAATTAATGTAATTAAAAATGTTTAAAGTCTGGAATGACTAAAGTCGTTAATAAAAACATGAAAATATTATAACATTTATCTGAGAACACACACTAAAAAATAGCTCTGTTACAAAGTTACCAAGCCACAGTTACAAAATATACAACCTATAAACCCAGAAGATTTTACAGTGTGAGGGAGAGGCATATTGATCTCAATCTTATCAAAAATCTGTGAATCAGATGGAGAATAAAAACATGGTTCCAACAAGGGAAAAAACCCCAACAACTCTGTGTCCTCTTATCGAATAAGCAACGTTAGAAAGAAGGAGACACAGGGAAAAGAGAACTGCTAGTGTAGCTGCCCCTCCTAGACCAAATCAGAGACCTGGGTTTGAGTTCAGGTTCTACCAAGGACATCTTCAAATGACTTTGGGCTTTCAACTTCCATACCTATAAAATGAGATGGTTAGGATGGTCAGAATCTAAGGTTTCTACCAGCTCTAAACCTATAACTCTAAAAGCAATTCCTTTTTAGGTTTTTGGACAATTAATTAATAGGATATCATGCTTTTCTGTCCATTAGTAAAATACAAGAAATTAATCCAAACCACTCAACTATTGACTAAAAGATTGTACCCAAGCTACTGCTACAAGCATGGCAAAGCTTCAATGTAACAAAGGAGAAAAAAAAGATGCTGCATTCAGCATGTACTAATGCTAAGCCAAAAGCCAACTGGTATGTTTTATGAAGCTATTTATAACTCCAGTTCAAAAGCCCAAATCATAACCAAAACTGAATATTATTATGAAGCAGTATCTAGGTAATTCAAACAAACCAATTAGTGAAAAATCAGTTTTATTTGATATAGAGAAAATAAGATTGTTTGAAAATTTCACTGGTTTTGGTATTTTATAAATACATTCTGGTTTTAGATACAGTAAATGCAGAGTTAGAATCAAGTGATTTATCAAAAGACTTTTTTATACTTAGTAAGAAACTAGTATATTAATTACCTACATTTTAAAATGACAAAAGCTTTATATTGTAGACAGAGAGCTTTATGTTATTTTTACATCAAAAGTATAAGTACATCAAGAAATAAGAGATTTTTAAAGCAGTTTAGAGCAGCCAATAAACATCTCAATATTTAATAATAATTTAACTCAGCTGAAATGATCTGTCATTAACATAGAAGAGTAGAAGACAAGATTCCTCAAAAATACTTTCTCTACTTCATAAAAAAGTCACTTAGTACATCATCACCACCATCTTTTTCAATAAATACTTATTAAACTTTTATACTATGTGCAAAACATTCATATTAAGGTTACATGAAATATAAGATACAGTTCCTACAGCTGAGAAACGTGCAGTCACATTAAGAAACAAGGTATTTTGGGGCCAAGCGTAGTGACTTACACCTGTAATCCTAGCACTTTGGGAGACTAAGGCAGGAGGATCTCTTGAGGCCAGGAGTTCAGGACCAGCCTGAGCAACACTGTAAGACCCTGTCTCTATAAAAAATAGAAAAATTAGCTGGGTGTGGTGGCACTCGCATATTGTCCCAGCTACTTAGGGGGCTAAGGCAGGAGGATGGCTTAAGCCCAGGAGTTTGAGGTTGCAGTGAGCTATAATGACGCCACTGTATTCTAGCCTAGGCAACAGTGTGAGACCCCATACCCATCCCCCAAAAAGAAAAGAAACAAAGTATATTTGTAAACACAATAAACAGTATTTGCAAATTCGTGTTTTTTAATGTCAAATAATGCATTCTGTAACTGGGGATTTAAAAAAAAGTGTCAAATAAGAAGTACAGGCAATAATTATTAATTTAGAATAAGAAAAGCCCAAAAAGGGCTAGTTGGTCATGGCAGTTTTAGGTAGAAAGGCCATAAGCTAGGTATTAAAACAGGACTTGATGCTAAGCACAGAGAACACAAAGAAACTACTTTCTGCTCTTTGGAAACTTACACTCTACCTTATACTAGAATTGACATTCCAAAGCAAGTACTACTTCCTACCTCCACCACTAGTGAGAAGGGTCATCAAGGAGATTACAGAGCCAGGTGATGGAGAAGATTTCCTTGCAGAAACTATGGTAACAGGGGCCTGTGCCTTCAAGGGAGAAGGGTGCTTGTCCTACACATAAAGCCTGGGAGAAAAAGCTTCAAAAGATCCCTTGAAGAGCTTGATGTGTGTGGCAGGCACTTGGAAGAATCTACTGTCCTGGCACCTGATTCATCCTGGGAAAATCAAAAGGATGAAAAGCTGGATGAATAGGCACGTGAGAACAAGAGAGATGGCTGAACTGGAACCACTACTACATTTGCGCAAAGAATGAGGGCCTCCTGTGGACCAGATGTGGGCCCTACGGGAGAAAGACGGAGCAAGTGGGGGTGGGGTCACATGGGTCCCTCCAAGAGGGTTATCTGGAGTTTGCACAGACCTCAGCAAAATGAAGACGGAGGTACTGCCAGCTCCCAGAGGCTGAGGAAGAATGCTGCATCACTGTCAAGGAACTTGAGGTGAAAATCTCAAGCAACTAAGGTGGGAGTTAGAGGATCTACAAGTGAAAGAATGAGCTTTAAACATCTAGCTTCTTCACTTACCAAGTAAAAGTTTGCTCCTCCTCTTTCCTCTCTTCCCTTCTTCCTTATCCAACTTTGTAGGGGTCAGAAACCCACACTGGCAAGACAAAGGAGGAAGAAGAGAAAAGCCAATGATGCTCCCCTTCCCTAATTATTGGCCTCCCCCTTGCAACAGACAGAGTAGAGTGATTATGAAAGGAGAAGCTTCATCTTTATTGCAGGTTCGGTCTGCAGTTTTTAATTTTTGGCACTGGACAATTTAATAATCAAGTTGAGATTTTGCAACTTAGTTACTGAAGGAGGATTTGTATTATCAATGTCATCTAAGAGCAACCAGAAAAGTTTGTCCATGGCAGAGGATGAACCAGCCTCACAGAGTAAATTGAAAAGGTCAAAAAAGGGGAGAAAAAGTAAATTGAAAGTGACAGAAATAAAGCTGTTTATAATTATGTCCCACAAGGCCTGCTTTTCAACCTAATGCACTAAAGCGTAAACACACTGGAGGGTAATACACCAATGAGGTTTTATAAAATATAACTGAATCCATCCAGCTTCTCTGCCTATTCTGAGATGGTTCAGACATTAACATTTCCAGAAATATGCCACAACATAGCTCAAGAACGGAATATTAATTCTTAAAACTTGACATGAGTGACCTAAATATGCTAGCCTCACTTTAAAAGGCAGAGACTGTGTCTTGCTCCCTGTGGTAGCTCTAACGTTGAGCAAAGTCCCTCTTACATAAAAGATGCTTAAAGAACTGCTGTTCTTCTTACCATGAGGAGGCTGCTGTGTTAGGCTCTTAGGAAATATGATTTGAACAAATATACATAAAGCCGACCCTCCTTTTTAGTTAAAAATACATTGAGCTTTACTATGTGCAAAATTATAAAATAGATTAATTTCATGCCTGTTCTTTCATAGCCAGCCAAATCTCTGAAACATGCATACTGTATTTTCAGTATCATACTACAATGAAGAATAAATGTGAAACCTTTAATATTTGATATTCGAATAGAAGAAAAATGACTATTGTATATATTTTTAGAGTTTAGCAGAAAACCCTCAAAAACCCCACTATCACATAATGCTATTAAATGCAGAATGTATTTTATTTGTAAAATATATTACCCATATTTTATTAACACTTTGTTGGCATGTGTCTTTTCAGTGCTAGCCTCAATTAAGAGCCTATTATGTGCCGCATACAACACTGTCTTGAGATAAAACTCTCACCCCACCACTTACTAGTATTGTGACCTTGAGTAAGTCACTAAACCTTAAGCCTCAGTTTATTAATCTTTAAAATAGGGACGATAAAACCTATCTTAGAGAATTGTATTGTATGTGGCACATAGCAGGCTCTTAATTCAGGAACTTGAAGTGAAAATTTTAAGTAACTGAGGTGGGAGAGGTGGAGGATCCACAAGTGAAAGAATGAGCTTGAAACATCTGCCAAGGCTACATTTAAGCACTGAAGCTAGATTACCATCTAGCTTCTTCACTAATAAAGTAAAACTCTGTTGTTCTTTCCTCTCTTCCCTTCTTCCAACAGTGTGTCAAATTCCCAAGGCATGCTCTTAGTTGTACTGCTGCTATAATGCTGACAAGTTCTACTGACTCCTTTCCAAAAGAAATAAAATACAATTTTCATGGTTACCTTTATAATATCCAATTACGAAATATAAGCTAGTGTTAATTAAGTTCTGACCATAGTTCTACTAACACACCTCTGCTGATAAGAATTTATTAATAAACTCTTCACAAGTGAAAATTCTACATAGCAGATACTAGTAAAGTTTGTAACACTGTGTGTGTCTGTGTGTGTGTGTGTGTGTGTGTGTGTGTATACATACTCATGACATGTTTATGGCATGGTATTTACAACTTATTGTATGTCACTGCAAAATTCGACAGTTTTCAAAATGTCAAATAAGGGAAGCAAGATTTATTATGTTTTCAGAAACTGAAGGGTGTTGGCAGCAACAGAGTCCTATTATCAGATTGTTTCATTCTCAGGCCTTACTAAATAAAGGCAAGAGATAGGGAAGGGAGAACCCCTAGATATTTCAGTATAAGTCAGTGGTTCTTAATATGGGCTAATTTTGCCCCCACTACCCTGCCCCATCCCGGGAAAATCTGGTAAAGTCTGGAGACACATTTATTGTCACAACTGCGAGGGGGAGAGGAGGTGCTACTGGCACCCACCGAGGAGTGCCAGGTACCCTGCTAAACATCCAATAAGGCACAGAATAGCCCACAATAACAATGGAATTATCCTGTCCAAAATGTCAATAGTGTGATGTTGAGAGACCCTAGTGTGTGGGATTAAATGTCTGAGGCACTTATCAGAGGGGGTGGAGTGTTTAGAGACTGTAACTACAAACAAGAAATCAGAGAGTTTAACACCCAGTGAAGAGTAGGTGTGGCTCTCAAGGGGTGTGAGAGCACTGGCCTGGGAGCATCCCGTTGTCTCATTAGATTTGAGGTGGGTTGTGTAACAGGATGATGTGATAGCAGCTTCCATTCAATACTCCCGTCTTTACCAGTGGTGCTGAACTGTTTTTTCTGATAAAAGAGCAGGAAATTGAAAAAGTATAGGTAGAAAGGAACAAAGTTTACTGAAGAGAGAAGAAACAGCTTTTTTATTAAACAGTACACAGTCCCAGTACCAAATTATTGAGTGTTTTATTACTTACAGCAGGGGTCTAGAGGGTTACAATCTAAAATAAGAACAATGGGTGTGTGAACACATCATAAGAGAAAATCAGAATAAATATTCATGTGCTTCATTCTGGACATCAGTGTTCTGAAGATCAAACACTGTGTATTGCAGGAAGCCTGGCTTTTAGCTCCACATGTGTAAATGCTCTGATAATACACCACTATTGTTCCTTCCTAGATCTTCCTTTCCCTGAATTTGGGGACCCTCTGTCACAAGAGGAAATAGAAAAAACTGGACATGCAGCAGCCTCTGAGATGGTGCTGACATAAAACAAAAACCAAACAAAACAAAAAACAAGGAAACCTCACAAAATGTTTCCTCGTTTTGAATGGCTGGGTTTTACCATTATGCACCTGCACCTTTTTTTTTTTTTTTTTGCACCTTTTCTTTTGCTCTTCCATTTGCTTCTTCATTCTTTAGTTTTTTCATGTTATTTTTCTTTCAATCCTCAATCACATTTCTTCACTAAAATCTTTTTACCCTCTTTTCATCCCTTTTTCACTCCTATTTCCCTTCTTTCCTCTGGTCCAATTCTAATGTCTTATTTTACTTTCTCGAAAGTGCCAACTAGCAATGGAATTACACAATGAGAATTTTGGACTCGAGTCAGGCTGTAGAGGCTATCTTGCAGTAAGCCCGGCAATGCCCACCTCTCTTCAGCATACTGACACTCCTAGCAAGTGGTTAGCAGACTCAGCTTAAACACTTTAAGGTACACCACATCTACGAACTTTCAGCAACCACAAATCACTTCCCACTGAAGCATTTATTGCTAGATTGCCGGTGAGATCTCAACGGAGCAACATGATGCATCTCAACTGCTTTTGCTTCACAGACACCAACTCTTTCTCATTATCAACATTCACTAAATTTGAAGAAAAGCTCACTAACTTAGGTACCGTCCTAAACTACAGTTGACCAAATTTGCAGACTATTTGCTCTTTGAAAAGTATATTTTGATAGACTGAAACATTAAACCAAATGCAGACACAGTGTGATTCATCTAATAAGCCTTGTTTGACATTTTGTCAGGATGAGGAATGACTCATTAAATCCCCAAAATGGCATGCAAGGTATGTTTTACTCTCCTCCATTCCTGTGAAAGTTTATTCTCCTCTTAACTAAGTAACCAATAAAAGATACTGATTAATTCTGAGGATTTCACGTCATATTAGGTAAATACGGTACTGTACTTCATAAGTACAGGAGAGCGATGCCTCGTGGAGCCTCGGCAGATGCATGAGAGCAAAAGTAAAGTGATTTGTTATTGTGGAATAAAGGAAGTAAATCTTAATTTGTTCGGTGCTGGCTTACCCCTAAAGGGCAAGGAGGTGCAAGGCCCACAAACTCAGCCGCGCCGCTGTGTCGTCTAGTTTAAATTCGCGTTGCCAGCGGTCCACCGAAGTTCGCAGGGTTTTGGAGGTAAGTTTCCTCCGGCTGTTGCTTCTCCCGAAAAGCCCCCTTCGACTCGCCCCCGGGACAGGCGCACTGCCCCACCGGCGGGCAGGTGAACCCCGCGCAGCCCGCACGGGGTCGCGGCCGTGCCCGCCCCGCCGCCGCGCCCCTTACCTTGGTGAGCTGGGCGATCTTCTTGCTCATTTTCATGTGCATGTCCTGGCTGTAGTCCATGCTGTGCCCAGCCAGCTGCGCGGCGGTCGGCGAGGGCGCGAATTTGGCCGCCCCGGCGGCAGAGCCGCCGTAGTAGTGCTGTTGCCAGCTCATGCCCGGGGTCGCCATCTTCCCCACAGACCCCGGCCGGGGCACCTGTCCCCGCGCTCGGGGCGAGGCCCGCGGAGCGGCGACGTCTGGGAAGCAAGAGCGGGGCGGCCGCTTCCCGACCCGACACCCGGCGCCCCCCAGCCTCAGCCGCAGGCGCCCTCCCGCCCGCGACCCCCGCGGTCACCCCCTTCCAGGGACGGGGCGGTCCCGCCGGCCAGGAGCCGCAGGGACAACGGCGCGGGGAGGACGCCTGGGGTCCAGCGGCGGCGCCCCGGGGTCGGGCCCGCTCTCGCCTGCAGCTAAGCCCGCGCCGGGCGGGGGCGTCGAGGGCTCCGCGGGTCCCGCTCGCGGCCGGCACCCGGGGCCAGGCGAGACGGCCGCAGCTGAGGCTGCGGAGGGAGGAGGAGACGGGGCGGGCCACAGCGGGAGGAGGCGGGGACATGGAGGAGGACGCGGGAGCCGCGGAGCCGCCGTTACCAGGAGGCGGCCCGCGGAGCGCGCGGGGTCGACGACGTCATTTCCCCGCAGTCGAGCCCCGCCCCGCGTCGCCGCGCCAGCGCCGCACCCCCGCGGCCGGTGGGGGCGCCCCCTAAGGGCGCACCGGGGCCGGCGCTGCGCGGGCTTCCCGCTCTGGCAGGTGCCCTGGGAGTTCGGGCGCGCGCAGCAAGCCGGAGCGCCAAGCGTGCGGCCTTGTGTAAAAAATTCGGCGGGAGAAGAGGGGGCCGTGGTCACCTTTGGTCAACAGAACGCGTGCCGGTTTACACAGCCTTTCCACGTGCATCCTCGTGAGCGCAGGGCCCCAAGAAGTGGCTCTTGCCCAATAAGACAGGCAAGCTCACATCCAGTTTCCTTCCGACGTGGGTAGTGAAGAAGCGGGGTAATCCCTGCCGTGACCCTTCCTTCCAAACTCACACACGTGTGAGTGATACATTGGTACAGAAATGCTTCCAGGTCTGTGGGAATTCCAGAAAGGAAGATTTCAGTTGGTTATATCTTTTCTCAGATGCTAGGTAGTCAGTCCCGTTCTAACAGACCTTCCAGAAAAGTTGTCTAATTCCAAGGTTCTGAGTAGGGTAGATGGCCGGAAACAAATATCATGCAAAATTTTGCTCCCTTCTTAAGCACTACTGATTAAATGAAGTTAAAGAGAATTAGGAGCTAGTGTTATTTCATCAAATTCTAGGCATGGAAGATTCACAATCATTTTAGAACTCTCACGTTCTTTATATTCCAAGCCAAAATGTATGCTCAAAAGGCTCACTATATTTCACTAAATTTGTACAGCCAAGTCTTGCCGTGACAAGGTGTTTTTGTTTTAGTCACTATAATACAGTGGAAAGAGAATGAGACTGGAAATAAGGAGACCGATGTGTAGCCTCAGCTGAGTCACTGAACCTGTTCACCTCTAAAATGCTTCCTCTGAAAAGAGACAGTGTTATCAACATGTCCCAGCTCTGACTTGGTGGTTAGAAGTTATGACCCTGGTCCACTAGTAATTCACACTGAACCCCATGACATGAGTTTCTGCCATTGCTCTAGGGCATAGCCCAAAAGGAGCCTTTTCCTAAATGCTAAATGACCCACTGTCATTCCATAAATTTAATATTTTTACCTGACTACAATGGAATAAAACAGGTCATTTGATATAAAATTCTATTTAATTGTAAGTATTGAATAGAAATGTAAAGAATAATATACAGATTGAGTATCTCTTATCCAAAATGCTTGGAACCAAATGTGTTCAGATTTCAGATTTTTTAGAATTGAAATATTTACATTATACTTACCAGGTCAGCATCCCAAATCCAAAAATCTAAAACCCGAAATGCTCCAATGAGCATTTCCTTTGAGTGTCATGTTGGTGCTCAAAAAGTTTCAGATTTTGCAGCATTTTGGATTTTGAATTTTCAGGTTTGGGATGCTCGACTGGTAATACACCAATAATCCCATTGCTCAGAATCTCACCTTTTAAAAACCTAGTTAAGGAAGTAGGTATACAATAGGAGAAAAAAGGGTAGAAACTAGTTAGGCAAGAAATCTTTATTTAGTGCCTGTTTCTCTCATGAGATTGTTTATGCAGAAATATTGGCTGCTGTGGTGTTCCAGGTGCTTAGGCTGCTGTGATGACTAAGAAGCAATTTCTGTCCTGAATAAATTAGCAGTCTCATGGAGAAGACAAAGTAAAGAATAAGGTGCTACACAGTGGGGTGTGAAAGGGACTCCAAGAGTGGCACTTAACCTAGCCCTAGGGTGTTAGAGAAGGCTTCACACACACGAAAAGGTAATGCTCAATACTCAAATGTACTTCTGGAGGGTGGATGAGTTTTTCAGATAAAGGGGATAGGAGGTAGACTACAGGCTCTGTAGGTAGCAAGAGAAAAGCCTGGAGATGAGATGAGAGCATGATCTATTGAGGGAACAGCAAGTGGTACGGTACGGATAGAGTAAAGTTTTGAGTGGGATGTCAGAACATGAAGTAGAGCAGGTACCAAGATTACTCATTGGAGGTGGGGGCTTATATACCTTGACGAGGGGAATAGAACTTTATTCTGAAGGCAAGCATGAGCTACTGAGGGTTTTAAGCAGGCAAATGAAATAATCAGATTTGTACTTTAGTTACATAAATCTTGTGAGTATGAAAATGGATTACAGGGGCAACTTTATAGACAAAGAGACTAGTGATGAGGCTACTGCACTTATTCAGGTGAGAGACAACGAACCACTGACCTAAAATATGGCAGTGAGAATAGAAAGAAAGAAATGATATGAAACATCCATAAGGTAAAACGACATAGAGGCTGAGGAAGAGAGAGCTGTCAAGAGCTTCCACCTGATACAGGGAATAGAGAAGGAGGGACAGATTGGGGAAAATAATTAGTTTGTTGCAGAACACCTTAATGTTTGAGATGCTTGTGGGACAAGCATGGAGATGTTCAGTTGCAATTGGATATAGAATAGGTGAGGTAATATAGTAATCAAATCAGAATACAGCAAGAGAAAGTAAATATTGCTTTCAAGAGGAGACCAGAAGCCATGGGTATGTGAAAAGAGGCATCAGTTTAGGTAGGTTACAATCTGTGACATTCTAAAACTTCTCTTTAAGGAGGAATCATAACCAATGGATGAAAGCATCAGGCTCAAAGGAATAATGAAATGAACTCATTGTAATGCAGAACTTTGACACAGCAGGAAGGAGGTGGGACAGAGGAACAAGCACTGAAAGCAGGTAGGGAAATGAGCTGGAAGTAAAAAGAATTATTGATTATTAGAGCTGGAATGGAACTTCAAGTCCAAATCTCTTATTTTATACATGTTGAAAATCAGAAAGGTTTAGTTGCCAGATTTTCAAAACCAATTAGTAATAGAGCTAGAATTATGAGTAGAAAATTTAAACCTCAGTTCTTTCTGATTTAGTAAATAATAGTTTAAAGTTATTTATAGGAGAATCTCCGATCTGATATGCTTTCGCTAGAAATGTCTTTATCCTAATATTTTCATATACTAATATTTCAATTAAGATTTATACATACTTGCTGAATTGTTAGAAATAGTGGGGGGAGGGAAGAAGAAAGTGATGTTGGTGGCTGCAAAAGCTGATTAATGATGAAGCTAATGAAGTTTGCATGATTTCTTGTGGGGGCCTTAGCATAAAATGTAGTAAAAATTAATAAAAATAACATTCTTTATATTTTTTTTCTTAAGCCTCCCAAATTGTATATGTTTCAGGCCCCAGAATACCAACCTTAACCTCAAGCAGTAACACTTAAAGTTAAGAATTAAAATTAGGATTGAGATGTGAACTCAAAAGTTAGTGTACCAAAAGCATAGGCAACAAAGAGAAAAATAGATAAATTGGACTTCAAAATCAAAAACTTTTGTGCTTCAAAGGATACTATCAAGAGAGCGAAAAGGCAGCCCATGGAATGTGAGAAAATATGCACAGATAATATATCTTATAAGGGATTAATATCAAAAATATATAAAGAACCCCTAAAACACAACAACAAAAACAAACAACCCAATTAAAAAATGGACAAAGGACTTGCATAATCATGTCTCTAACGAAGATATACTAGCAGCCAATAAGCACATGAAAAGATGTTATGCATCAGTTATCATTAGGAAAGTGCAAATCAAAACCACAATGAGAAACCACTTCACATCCATTAGGATGTCTACTCTCAAAAAAACAAAACAAAAACAGAAAAAAAGTATTATGTGGAGAAACTGGAACTCTTGTGCACTGCTGGTGGGAATGTAAAATGGCACAGCCATTTTAGTATGGAGGAAAATAGTATGGAGGTTCCTCAGAGAATTAACATAGAATTATCATATGATCCAGCAATTCTACCTCTAGGTATATACCCAAAAGAATTGAAAGCAAGGACTTGAAAAGATATTTATACACCAGTGTTCACAGCAGCATTATTCCACTGTAGTCAAAAGATGGAAGCATCTTGTGTCCATTGACAGATGAATCGATAACCAGAATGCAGAATATACAACAGAATGTTATTCAGCCTTAAAAAGGCTGACACTTGCTATAAGGATGAGCCTTAAAGGCATTATGCCAAGTGAAATAAGCCAGTTACCAAAGGACAAATACTGTATGATTTCATTTATGTATTAAGTATCCAGAGTAGTCAAATTCATAGAGACAGAAAATAGTGGTTGCCAGGGGCTGGAGGGAGGGGGGAATGGGGAATTATTATTTAATGGGCATGAAGTTTCAGTTTGGGATGATGAAAAAGTTCTGGAGATGAGTGGAGGTGATGTTTGTACAGCAATGTGAATGTACTTAATGCACTGAATTATACATTTAAAATGGTAAATTGTATTTTATATATATTTTACCACAATAAAAAAAAGTGTACACTTCTTTCATCAATGAAAGTTACCCTTGCTACTTATGGGAAATCTATTCCAGAGGATAGACGATCAGAGAATGCTATTCTATCAACCAACAGGCATTTGTTGAGCACTTCCCTCATGGAGGTGAAACAATCATTTCCTACCTGAGGCTGTGGTTAGCTAATGAGGACCTCTGGATAGAAGGTTTGAAAGAGGGAAGACGTGGAGGAAATGTTCTTCTTTCTCCTTTTTTCTATTATCTTTCTTCCCATTTGAGCCAGAAGAATCATGGAGATCAAGTTAGGCAGTCAGTTGACAGTGGTACTAAATATCTGCAAAAGCGCCTGGACTAAACATCTACAAAAACCCCTATTGGGGTTGGCAAGATTATCTCCAAGGTTCTTTTGAGCTCTCTTCTGTTTTCCATCACAGTGTTATGCCTCTTAGGTAGATTCAGTACTCGAATCTAAGGCCATGCTACAAGGCTATTAAAATAGCATAAGGGTCTCAGAATCAATATAGACTATATACAAGCAACTGAGCTACAATGGAATCAATAAACACACCTACTTTGTGTAAGACTTCACACAAATACAGAAGCTATTTTGAGTTAACCATTTTACAAATGACAACTCTTCCCTTGCTGCAAGTCTCCGTGTATAATGGAAAGGGAATTAGAATCTTGATATTCAGGGTCTGATTATGCCTTAAGCTACCTCTTTTTCTTCATCTGTAAAATGAGGACATTGGACTAAATGATCTTGAGGGTTTCTTATATTTGTCACTTATTACATGTTGAATTATTTCATGTTTTTAGAAAAGAATTTTGTTATATGTATTTGGATATACCACACATCAGTCATGCTGCAACCCTGATATCCTAACACACTCACCAAAGCATGGTACACAAGATAAGCCTAAATAAGGTTGTAGATTTCTTTAGATAAGTGGTTATCCAGATGGCTGCAAGCAGGTAGACATCATTATAAAAGAGTTTCATTACCATTTGTTGACTTCTTGTTATGTGCTTTCTCTTTTTCATATTCCTTTCCTATGAGTTCAGAAAACTCATTTCTGTCATCAATCAATTGGTAATGGTGCTGAATACCTTCTAAAATGCTTGATATATAATAAATGCACAATAGATGTTTATATCCAATTTTTAGTTAACTTTGATTTCTTTACCAAAACGATTATTACCTTTTACTTTATTAACAAAATCAACTCTTTCTGTAAACATCACCATCAACCAGCAGTCAACTGGTTTATCCACCTGCTTTGGGTTCTTCTGAAAGCAGGGACTGAATTAAGTAGTTTACTTGCCAGGTGATCTTGAGAAGTGAGAAGCTAAGAGAGTTGAGAAGGAAAAGCCTTAAAGGATACGTTATTGAGTTAGCTACCACTTTGGTCAATTGGGACTTAGTCCTTGTAGGGACTCTCCGAGGAACTACGTAGTCAGAAATCTCAGAATTTTCCTTCCCGATGACAAAAGGCTGACACGTTTATCCACTAACTCCCCTCACCCATTGGTTAAGGGTGGCTTTCAGGGGACTTAACTCCCCCGTATGTCTGGCCATTCAGTTGGGCTTAGTGAACTCCTGTGGCTTTGGAGAGAGTGGTGAGTCAGGAAGGCAGGAAATGCAGCAGGCATTTGAGGGGGAGCTGTGCGTGCCAGGAACTGTCCAACACTTTTGCAGCTGAAATCAAAAGAAGTGGCACGGGACACCAAAAGTATTTCCTACAGTCTATCCCTTGAATCTTTCAGATCCATTTCTGCCCTATATAAAATTCATTCTGTCACCAACTCTTTAAGGTCATAACCAACTGCTCACTCTCAAACAAACTCAGACAAGAGAGTTCGTGTAGCAAGCAGATGTCACCTGCTGCAACTGCTCCAAAGGCCATAATTGATATTCATTAGGTTTTTTTCTAGAGTTTCACAACCCATTCTAGATTTTCCTCCCCTTTCAGCTCATGTAACATATTAGCTTGGTGGGGAGATCCAAGCCTTCATCCTTGAGAAATCCAAGCCCTTGGTTGGCTTGCCTGTGTCAGGCTAAGATTGCTATAATTTTTTATTCAGTGCTTTTGTCAGGCATAGAAGAACAAGGGGGAATCCCAGTGAATCTTTTGAGATCTAGAAATAGCCTTCCATACTTCTATTATTTAGCAGCAATCCTAGGTGCTCATGATAATCAGGATCAATTACCCTGCCAGTATTAAAAAATGCCTTTCTTGTTCTACTAGTCCTTTGGCATAAAGAGCCAAAGTGAACAGGTGATAGCCGTAGCTATAGGTTCTGTGGGACCCTTACAGTGTCCCCTGGTAGAAGTGATCTTGTCCCACACCCAATAGTAATGAACACCAGTAGTCTAACAGAACCTAAGGATGTGGAAATAGGAAGTGCAAATTCTGCGAGTGGGTCACTGGGTACGATAGTAAGAGGAGCCATTTCTGCTTCTCCACCTTGGTTTCCAGACTCATGTATACTGGCTATTGGATACACAGCACATATATTGGCCATTGGCTCAGGGCATATACCACATCCTGTAGGACAACTCCCAGCTATGCAGAATGTTGTCCTCAAGCTATCTGGGCCTTTAATGGTCCTTTCCAACATTCTATCAGACCAGTAACCTGTGCATAATGTGGTATATGGTAGGAACGGTGGATCACATAGCCTTGTGCCCATGTTGTCTTGTCATACCTCCTTTACTGTGGGCCCTTTGGTCCAAAGTAATGTTATGCAAGATACCATGTCAGTAAATAAAGCATTCTGTAAGCCTTCATATAATAATCCCTGAAGCGACTCTATGGGCAAGGAGGACAAACACATACCCAGAATAGGAAGTAATTCCAGTAAGGATGAATCACTCCCTCTTCTGGAGGAGAGGGGTGAGGGATCTGATGTAATCAATTTTCCACTAAGTGCCTCATGGTGTCCTTGAGGTTTGGTACTCTATCCAATACTCATTATTGGTCTTTGCTGCTGACAAGTCAGAACTTCTTTAGAAGCAGTAGCAACGTCAGCTTGGTGAGAATGAGCCAATACTATTAGGGCCTTGCGTGGCCTCCATACCTGCCAACAAAGCTGCTGTGTTCACAAGTCCATTGCACTAGCATTGAAATACCAAGAACAGAGGCTGGCTGACATCTACCCAAGGGACATCTTGTCTCCTGGTTGATAAAACCCTCCTCAGTAATGAATGCTTTCCAGCAGACATTAGTGTGAGGCATGAAGATGTGCATATTTGTTTCTACTCTCATATGTATATCCACAAGACTATATTTTTGCCTATTATTATTATTATTATTATTATTTTGAGACAGAGTCTCACTCTGTTGCCCAGCTACAGTGCAGTGGCATCATCATAGCTGACTGCAACCTCAAACTCCTGGGCTCAAGTGATCCTCCTGCCTCAGCCTCCTGAGTAGCTGGGACTACAGGTGCATGCCACAATGCCTGGATAATTTTTCTATTTTTTGTAGAGACAGAGTCTGGCTATGTTGCACAGGCTGGTCTCAAGCTCCTGGCCTTAAGTGATCCTCTTGCTTCGGCCTCCCAAAGTGCTAGAATTACAGGCATGAGCCACCATGCCCAGCCAATTATTATTTTTAATTGACACATAATAATGTACACCTTTGTGGGATATAATATGATATTTCATTGCATTTATATAATGCATAATGATCAAATAAAGGTAATTAGCATGTCCGTCACCTCGAACATTTACCATTTCTTTGTGTGGAGAACATTCAAAATCTACTCTTCTAGCTATTTGAAAATATGCAATAAATTGTTAATTATAGTCATCCTATAGTGCTATAGAATACTAGAACTTACTCCTCCTGTCTAGCGGTAATTTAGTATCCATTAACCAACCTCCAGCTATCTCCCTTCCCCACTACCCTTTCCCAGCCTCTAGTAACTGCTGTTCTACTCTCTACTTCTATCCACACGACACTTTATACTCAGTATTATAATCTTGCTCATTTTAGGCCCCAACCCCTTCAGCCAAGTAGGTCACCACTGCACAGGAGAACATATATACTCTTACATCAGGCTAGTTCTTTTTTAATATACCAAGTGTTCTGTCCCAATCTGTGCCTACGGTGAGGATTTCTTCTTACCACTGTCTTTTAGGGGCTGTCTGTGAGAGGGGTAGAGTGTACCAGTACACCACTTTTGCTTAAACCAACATATTGAGTCAATCGACTTTTAAAACGCGCCTGTGGGCACGGTGGCTCCTGCATGTAATCCTAGCATTCTGGGAGACTGAAGCGGGAGGATTGCTTAAGGCCAAGCGTTCAAGACCAGCCTGAGCAAGAGTGAGATCCCGTCTCTACAATTAGGCAGGCGTGATGGCACATGCCTATAATCCTAGCACTTTGGGACGCCAAGGCAGGAGGATCACTTGAGCCCAGGAGTTTGAGGTTGCAGTGAGCTATGATGATGCCACTACACTCTAGCCAGGGCAACAGAGTGAGACCCTGTCTAAAACAATAAAAATAAAAAAATAAAACAGGCATGGATGTTTTTGGTCACAGGGAACATCTCATGGGGCCATAGGTGTGGACTGTTGGAGAAGCACTGGTACCACACAGGTCGGTGATGTGGGAATCTGGTCATCTTTTTGTGAAACTTACTTGAACTTGTTTGCTTGGGCCTAATTCTGTATGGATCATTTCCATCATATGATGGACTGCAGCTGTGCAAGCTCAACTTGTAACTTAGATGATTTGACAACACCCAGTTCACAGTGGGCATCTCCAGTTGCAAACACTTGATGTCCCATGGTCAGGCACTCAGTCTCTCATAGTACCCTGTAGCATACCAGAAACTACTTTTCAAACAGTGAACAATTCTCTGTAGCAGGAGGCATGCCTCGACTCAGAATGCTAGAGCTCTCAGTTGCCACTCTTCTCTTGAATACCTCTAGCATCCCTGAATCTGTTGGATCTTACAGCCCTAGCAACATGAAAGCTTGCACCATTGCCTGAACCTGCTGCAGAGTCTTCTCTTGCTTTGTGTCCCACTTGAAACTGGCAAACTTCTAAGCCACTCAATAAATGGGTTGGAGCAGTATCTCCCGGGTAGTATCTGCTGGTCCCCAAATTAAAAGAAACCAAACTTGTGCAGTACCTCTTTCTAAGTGTCAGGAATAAAAAGTTCAATAACTAACTATATCCATTCAGTTATGTACTCAGGGCTTGGGACAATGACCACAAGATGGCCTGTAAACCCATTGGAGATAGTTTGTGCCAAGATTTCATTTATTCTTTGGCCTCATTAACTCCCTACTTTATTAATGGGGCTATGACAGCATTTGGGTCCTTGTTATCAGTGTCACCTCAGATCTTATATCTAAATAGCCCTTAAAATATGGGTAAATAGTCAGAGATCTCTTCAGGGGAAGAACTGGAGAGTTATATATATATTTACTATGGGATTGTAGGGTCTTTCCTTGAAAGGATCAGGCTTCTCCTTCAGTCATTGGCTCTGGATCTGATAACTGGCTCAGATCTGAAAACTCAACAGAGAATTATCTTTTTCTATTGCGGTTGCCAATCCTAGCCTACTATTCACCTGCTTTTGATTTCTTTCTGATTGCCACGGTCAAGTAATACTTTTGTAGGCTGCCCATCTATGTCATCCCTAGGAACACAAAGCTCTATTAGTGATTGTCCCCAAATCCCTAGGGCCCAGCACCCTGGTTATCCCTCTAGTCTTGTTGCCTGTCACACTGATTATGCCCATCTGGCCTTTGATGTTTAAGTGCAAAGATGTAGGCTCTAAACTCATGGAATTCTTTCATTTCCATTGACCCTAGGAAGCCAAATCATATAGCAGCATTTTCTTCTCTGAACCCTGATTCACAGAGGACTCTGGCTTTTTTAAAAAAATGCTAGTGCCTTTCTTATGCCCTAGTGAAGGAAGTATCCTGGGAAACATAGTCATGCAATGGGTCTCACATAAAAACCTCATTCTGTTATGCCCACCTCCTTGAGACTTTGGACCTGTTTCCTAACACTTGGAGACAGCTCTGGCATCTCTATATCATTTGTCACGTCCACGTTTCAAGACACCGTCTTAGCAGTTTGTTAGGACAAACTCTAGGTGTCCTCGATAGGATGCTAACCCGTGAATCATGAGAGAATGTTCCAAGCCATTAAACTCTCCTCTACTCAGCCTTATATCCCACCCCCCAATTCAGTTTAACACCTTCCAATTTATTCCCATAGATCTTCCTCTCTTTCCTGTCAGAATTGTTGTGTAATTCTTTCAGTAAGTTATTGCTTCCCACAGCAGAGACTGCACCTCCCTCTCCTGGTATGCTAGAACTTGACAATCATCAATCTGCAAGCAATTAGGGGAGTCAGTGGAGGGGATCCCAAGAAAGATGAGCATCATCTTGCAAGATGTCCAACTCCAGGAGGTTTTCATCCTCACCAGGCAAGGGAAAGCTGCTGTCCTCTGGCAAGGGGGAGGAGATTGGCTTCCACAGCAAGAGCATCCAGAGTCTAAGGTCCCCATCTATATCCTCAGGGATGCCTTCATCCCAAGGCGCAGAGTTCCGCTCTTTCCCTATCAAAGTTGTGACTTTAGCACAGATCTTTAACATAGGAGACCTGCATGCACGTTCAGTCTCTTTTGCCGTTCTGCCACCCTAAGATTGAATTCTGAGCCTGATTTTTAGCACAGACTTCCCTTTTGCTGCAGGGTCTCCTTGCTTGCTGTCAAGGAGGATTTCTGACTTTTTTAGAAGGCCTTGAGTTGGTAGTTGGCTGAACTGAACTTGTCTTTGTCTTTAACACATTCCTCAAGGCTTTTTGGGTAGCTCACAAAAGCCAGCCAATTCCACTTCTCCTATAATTACCATTGCCCCTTTTCTTTCCAGTATTTGAGACATTATATAAGCAAAGCTCCCCCTTCCACCACATCCAATCCACTTCAGGTGAGAGTTCGATAATTATGCCAGAGGTTATCAACACCACAATTACCACCTGCAGTGGAGTTTTTGTTTTCACCTGACTGGTGAACAAACCATTTCCAGAATACCATCCTGAGTGCCTCCTTTCTAGCATACTGTCTTGGTTTGGATCCACCCAAAAGGAGAGCATGACTTGAGTTCAGGTAATTTATAATATTTGCGAGACGACTCCAGAAGGTAGGAAGGAGGGAGGAAGCTTACTGAGAGAAGGAAAATGGAAAAGTCAAGAAAGGGTGTGTTATTGAGCTAACTACCACTGTGGGCAACTGGGCTCAAGCCTTCTGAGGATCCTCTGAGGAGCCATGTGGAATACACTTGAGAATTGTCCCTGCAAAGCATGGGAGGCTGAGGCATTTATCCCCTGGCTTCTGTGCCCTGTTGGTTGAAGATTCTCCCAGCGGGGAGGGAGCATTTCTTCCCTATACTTTGGGCTTGCTCTGCATCAGCCATATAAGCTCCCCCTGCTTCAGAGAAAGGCTTGGGAAAGAACGTCAGAGAGATGAAGAGGACACCGGCAGTGGGACTCCGTTGGCGAGTGTGGGAAAGTCCACTACAGCTGCAGCAAAAGTCAGAGGTGGGATGAGTGGATGTAGAACAGCTGCTTCATCACCCAAGCCAGCCCCATACACCAGTGAATGGTCTCCTGGGCTCCTTGAATTAAATATGCCCATCTCTTCCTTGCTAAGAACCCTAACTTAACAAGCCCTACCCATTCTTACCAGGATAACCTTTGTCTCCTCAAAGTGAGAGAAGAGACAAGCCACGTGCATTTTATAAAGCTGGTGCTGAATCAGAAAAGATCCCAGCAAGAGGAATTGCTCATTTCCTGTCAGGTGTTCTTTTATTTTTACACTTTATATTAGGGTAATTGGGGCAAGAACCATAAGAAAACCTTAACTGTCCAACCTCTTGCTCCTGGACCCAAAATCTGGTGGCCAGGAGATAGAATTGTGCTCTGCCTTTCATGGTACTCTCTGGGTGGGTCTCTCAGAGAAGATATTAAAATATCTAGATGAGAAATAGTATAGGTTCCTCTGTTCTTTTGTGAACTTCTGGTCCATTTTGGGTCCAAGGGGGGCAGTTGGTTGAAGTAGCAAGATGTTGACTTTTCTGCGTTTCTTTTTCACGGTGAGTTCTTCCCTTACTTTGTACACTGGCATGATTCTTATTCATACTTGAACCTGTCTGATTGCAGCAACTCTTGTGTCATTGAGAAGAACTCTTCAGATTACAGACCAAACATTACCTCTTCAAGGAAGTGGCATTGCATGCCAGAGTAAAAAAGGGTCCATACTGTGTATTCTGAGTCCATGGCTTGAAAACAATCTCCTCTGCTTGCTGTCTTTCTTGTCTCATTTCTCACGACACTTGCTTTCTGCCCCTGGAGTTGTCTTTAAGCTATGAAACTTCTACAATTTGCAAAGTTTGCAATGTGGTACTACTTGACACACTTTGTAAGTAGTATGTACTTTGCACTACTTTAGAAGAATAGAAAGAAAGAAAACGCTAATGCTAAAGAATATTGTTAGCATTGTTATTGGTCTAGGCTAAGAGGCAGTATGGGAGTGACAGCACTTTGGATAAATGTTTGGATACACTTTTGTCTTCCCCACCTCCTCACACCAACTACCCTTCTCCTGTCCAGTTGTTCCTCTCAGGTCCAGGCTTATCCCTGACATTGGTAGCCGTGGGTTGATCTCCAGGCAGCCCATCCAAGTTCAGGACTTAGAGACAAAGCAGTGCATTCTGCACAGTCCTGCTTGAAGGTTCTTCTCTTTTCTCATTTGAAGATTTTATTGTGTTTTCCTGGGGATGAGAAATGTGGTTAAGAAAGAGAAATTCAGACAAGTACGAAGTGTGGGGACCAGAAGAGGCAATAATGAGAAGAGTCCAGATTTAGAAAAATTATGTCTAAAGAAATATTGGGGTCAGAACAATGACGACATTATCTTCCCTCCTTTCCATCTGGTGGTTCACGCTGTTCTATCTCACCTCTGCCTCATGACTGGTTTTATTCACACTTAAAAAGTGCTACTTCCTTTTTCAAAAAATGTTTATTCATTTAAGAAGAAGAGCTTTCAATTCTCCACCTCTTTTCCTCTTCCCTCTTCCTGTTCTACTCTCCAGTTTCTCATGTTCCCCTTATGAAAAGAACAATTAAAAGCAAAGACTCAAACAAAATGTGAACCATCACCAACACATACCTATAAAAATAACTGAATTTAAAAAATGAAAAATAGATGTATTTAATTTCACCCAAAGGCAGCCTCGGAGACAAGGATTTGAGTGTAAGCAGTTTATTTGTGAGGCCGTGATATTATGATATATGATATTGGTTTTTGTCCATAATTCTTGGCTCATAACTCCCATAGCCCTTGTTATTTCCTAAGTGACTAAAGCAATAAGCATATCTTTTGTTGAAGTACTTGCTCTTTTGCCCTTGGTTCCTGAAGCAGCTTCAGAACAGCTTCAGAGTGATAAAGGTGAAAGAGAGTCCTTTGTTATAATGCTGGGGCACTTTAAGCCTCAGAAATAGGCTTCAGAAAGCAGAATCTCTCTCTCTGCCCTCCTGTTCTCCATTTACGTGCTTCTTTCTCTCTCCAAAACAGAAATCTTCCCCAACATTTCTTTCTTGGAGCTGGCCATAAAAAAATTTTCTGACCTTCCTTATCTGATTGTAGGTCGTAGGACCCCCATCTAGGAAGGGGTCCTGCCCCATACCCTGGAGAAAGGAATGCTGCACAGAGAGGCCAAGAAGAATCTGAATGGACAGGCCTTGTTGGGTTTCCCCACTCAGCATGTTAGTCTTAGATCATACCCTTTTTACGTAATCACATTTCTACATGGTTGTCCATGCTTCAGTCATGTCTGTCCAATGAAGCCTCCATAAAAAGCCCAAGAGGGCAGGGTGTGGAGAGCTTTTGGACAGCTAAAGACATGGAGGTTCCTGGAGGGTGGTGTCCAGAGCTCCCACATGGGAGCTCTGTGGCCCTTCTCACATGCCCTGCCTTGTGCATTTCTTCATCTCTATCCCTTGTAATATCCTTTACAATAAACCAGTAAACATAATTAAGTGTTGCTCTGAATTCTGTGAGCTGCTCTAGCAAATTAATCAAACCCAAGGAGGGGGCTGTGGGATCCCTGATTTATAGCCAGTTGGTTAGAAGCACAGGTAAAAACAGCCTGGGGCTTGTGATTGGCATTGTGCTCCTATAGTAGCACAAGTGTGGGGCAGTCTAGTGGGACTGAGCCCTCAACCTATGGGATCTGATGCTATATCCAGGTAGATAGTGTCAGAATTCAGTTGGAGGACTCCCAGCTGGTGTCCACTGCAGCACTGAGATGGCTTGTTTGCCACTGGGGAGAAATCCCCACACATTTGGTATCAGAGGCATGTTGTGACAGTATAGCGGGAGAGCCAGAGTTTGTTTTTCTACAGAGGTGATTTCAGGAAGCATGGTAAGGAGAAGGGAAATGAGACAGGAAATGGAGGGAGACAAGGCCAAAGACAGTGTGTTATGTACATAGACAACTGGGGTTCAGTACCACTGTGGACCCTCTGAGAGACTGTGTAGAACACATCTGAAATTGTCCCAAAAGGAGAGAAAAAGTGAGAGGAGAGTATTTACCCATTAATATCTGCCCATTACTGGTTGAAGTTTGTCCTCCTGGAAATTAACTGCCTGGGAGCCCTCAGGCAGAGAGATGCTTAAGGTGAGAAGCCCCTGGAGGTAAGCAGACTCTCTTTCTAAATACAGTTATCCTCCAGGAGGGGCTGAGGGGATATGAGCTGGCCACTGACATCAGCCACTTGCAAATTTTGTCTGAATAAAGCCATCTGCTAATTTAGCTTTTACCCCCTCTGTACAGACTAATGGTTTTAGTTTTTTTAACATTAAAAATACTTTTTGGCCTGGGCGCAGTGGCTCATGCCTGCAATCCTAGCACTCTGGGAGGCCAAGGTGGGAGGATCTCTTGAGGTCAGGAGTTCGAGGACAGCCTGAGCAAGAGCAAGACCCCCATCTGTACTAAAAATTTAAAAAAATTAGCTGGGTGTGGTGGCACTCACCTGTCATCCCAGCTACTCTGGAGGCTGAGGCAGGAGGGTCACTTGAGCTCAGGAGTTTGAGGTTGCTGTGAGCTATGATGACGCCACTGTACTCTAGCCTGAGTGACAAAGGGAGACTCTGTTTAATAAATAAATAAAATAATATAAATAAATGAATAAATAACAATGCTTCTCTATATCCTTATTATGTTTTTGTAGGCTCTATGATAATAGTGATACCCTATAATGTCTCACATTTCTCACAATGTACTTTTATGTCAATTATCTCATTTAATCTCGAACAATCCTGAGATGAATATTGATAGCCTTTCTTTATTATAAAAGAACTATGGCCAAGATAAGTTAAATATTCTCTCATAGGGCCATAAAGCAAGTAAGTTGCTGAT
The DNA here is from genome assembly GCA_963575035.1 of Avahi laniger. Lineage (NCBI taxonomy): Eukaryota > Metazoa > Chordata > Mammalia > Primates > Indriidae > Avahi > Avahi laniger. Next base: position 34,098 of record CAUYSK010075918.1, read on the forward strand.
GTTCAAACTTGGCTCTTATGATTCTAATCTTAGTACTTTTCCCACCATAGTGACATTTGTCTCTTTTAATAGCACAGATTTCTTGAGCATGGGCATGGGATGTAATATACTAATAATGCTTAAATAGTATATAAAATCATGTTAATGTTCTTTATATGAACCTCTCATCATCATATCCTTAGTTGGTACATGTGGGATACATTTTAGAAGACAAGGAATTACCGTAACGATGCAAAAAGAACTAAAGAATAAAGGATATAAATCCATTATAAATAGAGAAATGCTAGGAAGAAGCTGAACAATATTCTATCATGGAACAGTAGTTAGGGCAGGACACAGGAAAGAGCAGATTGTTTTCCTTCCCACATCAGAAGATTGGGAGTGTAATTTTCAATGAATAGAGTAAAATTGATTATAAATTTAAGATATTTGTCTCTTAGGATTTGCTATAGGCCAACAGTTAGTGGAATTCTTAATTCTCCCCAACTATCATTAAAATTGTAATAAACCAAAGACTAAGAAGGCATGGGAAAAGAGGCATGTGCCTAAAATAATCTCTACTTAGAATCAGGCTTACAAAGTAAAAGGAATTATAATAAAAATGAGCTTCCAGTATGTATCAGGAAAGCAGAAAGTTATTGCCCTGGAGAAAATCGTGACTTTGAAAATATCACTAAGAAAAGACAGAAAATATCAAATTCAGAGCTATAAAAGCAAGTTTAAATCAACAGAACTGCCAGGAAATGCTGTAAAGTATAAAGATCTGGCCTTGGTTTTCTATACAAGATCCAGTCACCCATTATTCTTCCTTAATAGGACCCCTGTTTTGCTCTGATATTCATCTATCCTACATGTAATTCTGGTGTAATCCCCAGCTCAGGGGTCAATCCTAATTAGTCTGAATCAATTATGGTATTTCTATTCCCTTGCCAGGATTGGCTTATGAGCATGTAGTCCAGGGACCTGGTTCTTATCCATGAAGAGGACAGGGGAGGGCCTTTGGGAAGGGCTTTTTATGATAGGAGATAGCCCCCTTTCTGCCTCTGGACATTGCTGTGTCTGTATGTGATGCCTGGAACTGCTACACATCTTGTTATCAGTCTGAGCCCAAAGCCAGTACACTGACATTGGTAGAGTAGGGAGATGAAATGAAGCTAGATCCACAATGACATTGGTGAGTAGCTGCATCAGCTCCCAAACATATTTACTGAATGCTTCAGGATTTCCTGATATCCGAGTTAATAGATTTCTATTATTTAAGCCAATTTGGCTGAGAGATTTGTGTAATTTATAGCCAAAGACATTTTAGCTGATGTAAGAGTTAGGGTGGCCTAACTCCCAGCAAACAGACTTTGTCTTTTCAATAATATAAGGGGAACAGAACAAAGCTAGGAGATAGCACATGATATTATATGTCCAATTCATCGATTGGAAAAGATTCAGGGACATTCTAATTCCAAGGAACCACACTCATGTGTTTTGAAGCAGAAAAAAATATATTTTAAAGAAAGAAGAGGAATCTTTATTCTTTTCCCTGGTAATAATGCATTGTGCTATATATTTGAAAATGAGAATAGTTAGTTATTGTTTTTATTTTTTGAGACAGAGTTTTGCTCTGTCACCCAGGCTAGTTGAAGTGGCATGATCATAGCTCACTGCAGCCTTGAGCGCCTGGGCTCAAGCAATCCTCCTGCCTTCCAAGTGGCTAGGACAACAGACATGTGCCACCATGGGCCAAGGATAGTTAGTTTTAAAAGATGTTTGAATTTGCAAATATTCCAAATACCATAGCAAGAGAAATGAGGAAGTATTGACTTTCAGGATGTGGAATCTTTAGGATGGGAACTTAAACCTCTTGAGAGCAAGGATGATGTCTCAGGTTTATATTTCTGTTGTCCAACATAGTACCTAATAAAAGCTTTTCAGAAAAATAATCTGAAAAACTGGGAGGGTGTGTCTCAAATGGTATCACACAAATGGTATCACACTGAGCCTGTACCTACAAAGATTCTAAGGATAGGATCTTAAATCCATAAAGTTTCAGTATGCCAAAACTAACCAGGACTTTGATGATTTCATTTTTTTAAATAGTATATGCTTTCAAAATTATAAATTCCATTTTATTTACATATAAAAAGTAAATGGTTCTCCACTTCTTAAGTGTGGACTGCAAATAGTGAGTTCTTTCCAAAGAGCACTATGGAAAGAGGGGAAAAGAGTAACTTTAGAGGACAGAAACTGACAAATACTACCTCAGCTAAGTGATTAAGGTCAACATTAACAGTGATAAAGTCATTTTGATAGCATGTACATTTGATATGATGTGATAAAAATAACACTTAACCTCTACGATCTTCCTCCCCCAAACCCACAAGTCCAGTCTAATTATGAGAAAAAACATAAGGAAAATATCAGTAGAAAAACATTCTACAAATCACTGACCAGTACTCCTCAGAACTGTCAAGGTCATCAAAACCAAGGAAAGTCTGAGAAACTGCCACAGCCAAGAAGTACTATCTTCACAATTTTTGCATAAATCTAAAATTGTTTTAAAAAATAAAGTTTATTTAAAGAATACATGGACTACAAACAGGTATAGTCAGTTTTGAGCTATGTTCCCCATTTTTCCAATAATTTTCATCTACTATAAAAGTGTTTTTGCCCTTTTAATAATGATAGAAATATATTTAAAAGCATATGTGTATCACAGAAATTTATTATAATCTGTACTTTGACAGCAAATGTCAAGTGCATTTATTGCCATAGTTGGCAAGCATTAATTTTAGTTAATTAATTAACTATGTGTAACTAACCTAAAGCCATCGGTCATGAAGAGCTGAATGTCAGTAAGTTAGCAATTCCATATTTAAACAGACTGCATCACTGTTTAATGTCATAGAATTGTCTTGGATTTTTGGTATGCTTTTTAAAAACTGTCATTTGTGAATTCTATACTACCAGGAAGAGAGATGCTATAAAAAATCAAACTGACTTATTTTAAAAAAATCATATTAAATGATAAATTATATAAGCTATTAGAGCGGGACCTTTTGTCTTCTTATCCGCTTTCATAGCCTTATGATTTTGAAAATTAAGGCAAGTACTGGCTATGCCATTAGGCTATTAATTTAACTTTTATAATTAGAGGTCATATGAATTATTCAGAGTAAACTCAGTATATCTACTTAATTACTTGGCTCTAACTTTAATTTCAAAACTAAGTAACTGCATAGACTTTGACAAAGTACTTAACTTTTTTGTGTTTCAGATTTTTCATCTCTAAAAAGGACTAATTGTAATTATCTGATATGATACAAAGTTGTCACAACAATAAATAAAGTAATAAGGCGTGAAAAGTGTTTGTTAGGAAAGGTGTAATTCAGAATACTGAAACTTCTTCAAAAATACAAATATTCACTAAAAAAATCTCTGAGAAGTTATGGTCAATGGGAAAGATTCATCAAGATGAGAGAGACTGGTAATTGGGAATAAGTTTTTCCAAAATGATATTCCCAGTTCTCCTGGGAATATAAAACTTTGGAGAAAAATCTATTTCCTAAAGGTATAATAAGAGTTAACTAATAGGAAATACCACTTAACATGTAGTAAGCATTAAATGTATACACTGCACATAGAAATACTTTCTACATGATTTCAGTCTGCCAAAGCCAATAATCTCTATCACAGATACTTACGTTTTTTTCCTAGGTTGTCATGGGATTGTTAAGTTTTAAAACAAAATACCTATATTTACTAATATTACCCTTGTCAACCTAGCAAAAAGACACTAGAGAAAAATATCTCTAAATATATTGGGTTTACTCAGGAATTAAAAATAAGGATTATAATCCAGAATACATGGAATGACAAGCTACCAGTACATTCTGGTGAATGTACTTCTTCATTAGCAAAAAAGAGATTTACATAAGCTGCTTAGAAACACAGCCTTTATTGGTTCCAGAGGTTCAAAGCCAGAGCTGTTGTGAGTTCATTGGTGGAGATAGATGCAAGTGTTATTCTGAGAGCATCTTATCTGAATTACTGCAGTCCTAAAGAATGTCTACTGATGACCTTTATGAAAGTCGGAGATGCATGAAGGATAAGAAAGGATTTTTAGAAAGTCCTTTGAAACAGTTCTTAGACATGTAAGCATGAGCCTTCCTGGCCCTATTTTGTCTGGGTGTGACAAAAGTGATTTCATCCTGGTAGCTGCAGCTTTCATATACTGAATGAGAATACAGGGTTTCTGGGGCAGAGCGATTAATATTTGCTGTAAGCAAATAACTGCACCAGTCCTTTTTTGCCCTAATTCTTAACCCTAAAATCTTAACCCTAAGAGCTAGATCAGATGTCATGCTACGTGTATCAGAGTTTGTAAGGTAGGTGAAGAACCCTGAAAATATAGATCTGGGTATTTATATAGGAAGGGGACAGCTGTCTTCCCTGCCTCCTGAAAGGTGGGAACAAAGGATCCTGGATTCTTACTTTTATCCTTTGAAATGTCAATAAATCTCTCCAGGGAAAGATAAGACTGGTTTCTCCTTGGAAGTTTTTATAGCAATTAAAGTTGCCCCAGATGAGTTGGGATAAAATGTGAAATAGTAACCACTTCATCACTGCAGACTACAAGGATAAATTTGAAATGTATTGTTTTAAGAATGTCATTAGATGGGAGAACTATGGGATTGAGAATCTCCAAACTCTTCTTTTAATTCTGTGATTATAAATTTAAAAAGACTTTAAATTTTTTTCCTGCTATTAGTATTCTAAACAAATTTAAGACATATTCATTAGGTGGCAACATTCTTCACAAATATCGATTGAATTGAAATAGAAGGTCAATCAGGCATTGCTCTGTGCTGGACTAGGGTTCTCCAGAGAGCAGAATCAGCAATTCTGAGAGTGAGGTCCAGAAGCTATGTTGTAATGAGCTCTCTACATAATTACATACTCTCAAGTTTGAGAAGCACTGATTAGCTGTTGTATATGTGTGTGTGGAGGGTTCTTGCATAATTAGCATAGCATTCCTTTTCTTCTTGTTTATGGTTAATATGGGTTGCTCATCCAGACCTTTTGATAACTTGGTATAGGATGAGCGAATTCCTCTTGTCACCCTTACCATATAGTTACTCCTGTTGAATGAGGATATGGAAGTGGGAAAAGTTGGAGAGTTTGCCTAAAGCAGAGTGGAACCGTTGGGTCAGCAGTTATCTGTTCTTGGTTCTTGGTGTGCTCTTGACTGAAGAATGACCAGACACATCAAAAGCAAGACAAGCGTGAAACGAAGTTTATTGAGGAAGGACAAGGTAGATTTACAGAGGAAGAATAAGATACAGGTTCACAGAGCAAGAACAAGATACATTCACCACAGACGATGAACTGACCCCTTTGTTGTAACAACAAGGGCTCTGGTTATGGTCTGGGGTCCTGTTTTACAGTATCTGGGCTGGGCCCTCTTCATGGTTCAGACATCACCAGTGAACCACTTTGATGGACAGTTAAAGACATGATAATTAGCCTTAGGTTACTCTGGGTAACTTTTCAGGTCCTATTGTGCCTGAGCTGCCTAGCCCGAGGGCTAGGGAATCCTCTGCATTCTTTCGCAGTTGGTGTGCTAAGTTCTGATTGACAGATTGGTAGAGTGTTCCTGTTAGGTAGTTAGCAAGGGGATTCCAGGTCTCCTAGGGATGAAAGTGGGCACTTTGCCTCGGTGCAATTGCCCCACCTGGGAAGGAAGACAAGGGTGGGCCCCAGGCCCCCATCTTGGTCCTGCTCTACCCTAATCCTCTCCTGAGCGACTGCCTTACCTGGGGGAGGAGAGAATACCCTATGAATCTGCCAATCATAACTCATCGCGCCAGCTGCAAAAGAATGTAGAGGACTCTCTAGCCCACGGGCCAAGCAGCATAAGTACCGTAGAGCCTGGAAATTGAACTATAATAACCCACATGTGTAGTTAAGACTCAGGTCATGCAACTCCAGCTGTCCAATCAAAATGGTTCCATGGTGACCTCTGAACCACGAGGGAGGTCCCAATCTGGGGGCACTATAAAACGAGATGCAGACCATAACCAGGCCCTTTTTTGCACCCTTCCTTTTGTTCTCCCTTTGCTGCAATAGTGGGTCCAGTCGTCATCTGTGGCATATTTATCATATTCTATAAACCTATATCTTGCTCTTGCTCTATAATCCTATCTTTCTCTCCTCAGTAAACCTCATTTTCGTGCTTGCCTTACTTTGGTGCATCTGGTCATTCTTTGGCCATGAGCACATTAAGAACCAACATTTCAGACTGAAACCTGACATTCCCTCCTCTTCCAGATGTGGCAATTGCTCAGGGTACCTGCCTTTGTCCCCAGGAGGGCTGGAGGTCCCTCACTGTCTACATAACAGAACAGAACCGTCAGGAACTAGGGTCTCTTCTATCTTCTGAAACACTGTTAAATACCCTCCATGCCACCCAGATTGTATCACACTCTTCTGGACTTCAGTTTGCTTCCTTCAAGTTAGTAGCTCTAGTAAGCACAAAACACTGGTGACTATTTTTGCCTCTGCCAAAGTTCCGTGGTGGTGTACTGGGGTTGCTACTCTTGAGAACTTTCTCTTGACTTTCTAAAAGACTTTGTCTACCCTTTCAAATTGTACACTTCTCTTCAAATTTCAGATACCAATTGGTTTCCTGTCTTCTCTACGTGGATTGGAAATGACAGTGGAGATTGGGTTGTGTTCTTCTTTAGAGGGAGTCACCCGGGGCTGATGGATGGAGTTTAATAGAGAGTAAGAAAGCTGCTGGCCTATGAGCTGAGACTCAGTAGAAGCTTGGGCACCTGGAATGCTGCTAGGTTTCCCAACCCTAAAAGCTTAGAGTGGAGTTGAGAATGCCAGAGCCAATAATCTCCCCTCTCCAGGAAATAGAATTTACTTTTATTTACTTTAAAACTTCTCCTTCCTAGGTTCTTTTTTTCTTTGTTTAAAGAGATGGTTGGGAGCCCGAGGTGAGAGAATTGCTTGAGGTCAGGAGTTTGAGGTTGCTGTGAGCTAAGCTAATGCCACAGCACTCTAGCCGGGGCAACAGAGCGAGACTCTGTCTCAAAAACCAAAAAACAAAACAAAACAACAACAAAATGAGATGGGATATAGCCCAGGTTGGAGTGCAGTGGCATGATCATAGCTCACTGCAGCCTTGAACTCCTGAGTTTGAATGATCCTCCCACCTGAGCCTACCAAAGAGCTAGGACTACATATGTACATCATTATGCCCAGCTAATGTTAAATGACTTGTTTTTTCTAGAGACAGGGTCTCACTGTGTTGCCTAGGCTGGTCTCAAACTCCTGGCCTCAAGCAGTCCTCGTGCCTTGATCTCCCAAAGCACTGGGATTACAGGTGTGAGCCATTGTACCAGCCCTTGCTAGGTTTTGAGAGCATCCGCGAGTTGACCCAATAATACATACCTAAATCTATTACCCACTATTTTCCAAAACGAGCCTTCCCTCCATCCCATAAACAAGCCAAACATCTTCATGCCACCTTGTCTTTGCTTCTTTTCTACTTAGAAAGCTCTTTTTTAAACTTTCTCCCTTCATAAATTCTTGCTATTCCTGTCTTCTCCATGAAATCTTTTCCCAACTATTCTTGGTCTTACAGCTCTCCCTATTTTCTCAATTTCTGCAGCACTCGTCCTCTGAACCATATAATTTTGCCTTTAATTATATACTGTGCCACACTATTTGCTCTCGTGTTAACGTGTGCTAGTTTTTTATTCTCCAACTAAATTATAAGAATCATGAGACATTTCACATCTCTCACTTTACAAATGTAGAACTTGTTTTAAGTATAGAGAAGAAATTAGCATCACAGATTAGGGCCTGGTTTTAGCACTTGAACTTCTGTCTCCCACCCCCTCACTCTCCTCCTGTTCAGTTCCATTCCATTGAGTGCTTGGATTCTGGAATATTTTCTTCACCTCTCTCATTTTACTTTTCTGTAAACCCTTCTTTCTCTCTCTCTCTGTCTCATTGATAAATGCCCATGTCACCGGATGAATACTTTAGCTCTATACACAGACGGTCAAATGTTCTCATAAAAACAGTAGGATATGGATGGGAACAGGATTATCTTGACCCTGTGGCATTTCCATAAATGAGTTTTTATAGCATCGTGGTAAAATCTGACAATTGAAGCTGTTAACGAACAGGGACTCCCACATTCATAAGGACTTTTATGATGAATATTAGGAAACACAACTCTTTATTATTTAAAAAGTCATCCATTTCTGCTGTTTCCTTTCCTAAATGACATTCCTTCATTTATCTACAGGCCTACTAACTTGTTACTTTAATCTTGCACACTGTCTGCCTTAGTACTTTTAGGTCCACATCTGATAAAAATATAGTTCTATACTTTATTTTAGGTACCTTTTCTCAATTAAAAAAAAAACAACTAGTATATTTATTGTTTCTAATTCTGGTAGCAGGCCAAGCCCATTAGCCCTTTGGAGATTTGCTGAAAATCACTGACATGAGGCAGATTGATTAATAGGAGAAAAGGCATATTAATTTATTTAACATGTATACACATGAGCCTTCAGAACGAAGACCCAATGCACTCCCAACAACGGGGTACAGAAGCTTATATACCATCTTGAAGTGGTAAACTAAAAATAGGAATATTTTCCCTCAACTGACTGAATGGACCTCCTCTTGGCCAAAAGGACCTCAGAGAAATCAGAAAACCTGGATTCCTGGCCATCACAGGATGGGAGGTCTAACACCTCTTGTTTTACCCTCTCCGTTTTGGAGTTTAGACGATAGACCAGCATTGCTATTAAAATAGAGATCAAATGACACTGACAAAACAGACCTGTGGCAATAAGATACCAAATTATTAACAAGACCTAAGGCCATGCAAGGCAAGGGTTAAGTCACACCTGCAGGCCATCACTTTGCTTAACAGGTCACTTTGACCTAGTATATTGGGGCTTACTCTATGATTTGCAGACTTCCTTAATTTAAAAATTCTTTTTGCTAACTCCAAGTTTTTAAACAAAGTTTTGTTTCTTTAACCAATTGTGAATGAAGAAATCTCTGAATTCACCTATGACTTGTAAGCCCCAGCTTCAAGATAACCCACTTTTTTGGCCTAACCAACATATACCTTCCATTTATTGTTAGGTTATTAAGTATGAAATGTCTGATTTCCATAAGTACTAAGTTTGGCAGTTGATATTTCTGACATTTCACTCTGACACTTCTTGTTTTATTTTTATTGTGAAGGTACATCCTCAGTCTTTCAAACACATGTTTTGGCTTGTGATTATCTTTCAAATGCTTTTTAGAGCAATTTTTGTGAAACCATGGATAAGTCAAAAATTCGGGTTATTTTCAAATATGAGTTCCATCATGGAACTAATGCAGGACTGACAGCTCAAAATATCAACGAAGTGTTTGGGAACAGTGTGGCTAATGAACACATAGTATGTCGATGGTTTGGAAAGTTCCCTTCTGGTGATTTTAATCTTGAAAATGAGCCACGTGGGTGACCTGAGACCACGGTGAATAATGATGAGCTGAAAGTTGTAGTGGAAGTGAATCCATCTCAACCTACGAGTGAATTAGCAGCAAGGTTTGACACTACTATTCCAATAGTATTGGACCATTTGAAACAAACGGTCAAGGTAAAGAAGCTGGATAGATGGGTTGTGCATAAATTAAATGAGTGTCAGAAGAGAACTCGTCTTGAAGCTTGCCTTTCTTTGCTGTCATGACAAAGGCGAACCATTTCTACACCGTATTGTTATGAGTGATGAAAAATGGATTCTTTGACAATCATAAGCATTCGGCACAAGGCTTGGATAAAGATGAAGTGCCGAAACAGTCCAAAACTAAATATTCATCAAAAAAAGCTAATGGTGTCTATTTGGTGGTCCAGCGCTGGTATTATCCACTACAGCTTCATGAAACCTGGTCAGTCCATTCGGCGAAATGTCTACTGCAGCAAGTCGATGCTGAGATTGGTCAATGGAGACGGGTCAATCCTCTCGCAAGACCATGTGTCGCAAAAAACAAGGCTGCTCAAACTACAGCAGCTGGACTTGGAAACTGTCCGTCATCCACTGTATTCACCAGACCTTGCACCAACGAACTACCACTTCTTCCAGGCTTTGGACCCCTTCTTGCAAGGAAAAATATTCAATTCTCAACAAGCTGTGGGAAATACCTTTTGCAATTTCATCGCCACTCGCTCTCCAGGCTTCTTCACTGCTGGCATAAACAAGCTGCCACTAAGATGGCAAAACTGTGTCGATAGTTTAGGCGCATACTTTGATTAATTACACTGCTGTTTGTTGGAGATATAATAAATTTTGATTCAAAATCGGACATTTCATATTTAATGATCTAGTAATTTGTGTAACTCCTGCCTCCCTTAAATGTATAAAACCAAACTGTAATCTGACTACCTCAGGAACTCTTACTCAAGGTTTCTTGAGTTTGTGTTTTCCCCACACTGCAGTCACTTATATTGGCTCAGAATAAATGTCTTTAAAATATTTTACAGATTTTGGTTTTTTCCATTAGTGAGGTTACAGAAACAATGTGGGCTCAGAGCATGACCAAAACCAGGTTATGGTGGTAAATCAAGTTTTAGTGGCAAGATAGGTTATGGGAATGGAAGAAGAGGAGGCTTGGCTAGCAAAGGTGGTCTTGTGGAGCTAAAACTTCAAAAGGTAGCAGGCCTCAGAGAGAACAGATGGTAAATGTTTCTTTCAAACCTTTAAAGGTGTCAGACTCTCAGTTAATCTTTACAAGGGAAGGCCTGGTTACATTAAGGCAGATGCTCTATAGATGCAAATTTCCCCCATAAAAGACAGCTTTGAGTTTGAGACCAGTCTGGGCAATATAGCAAGATCCTGTCTCTACAAAAAGTTATTATAAAAAATGAACTGGACATGGTGGTGTGCACCTGTAATCCCAGCTACTCCAGAGGCTGAGGCAGAAGGATCACTTGAGCCCAGGAGTTAGAGATTGTAGTGAGCTGTGACCATGTCACTGCACTCCAGCCTGGGCAACAGAGTAAGACCTAATCTCTTAAAAAAAAAAAGTGAAAGAGAGAGCTTTGTAGGGCCACTTCTGTTTGCTGGGCCTCTGGTAGGCATCCCCAAATATGTCTAAGATATATTTTGGAGTAAAATATTTTAATTTCTTTCACTCTAAATACAGCTTTAACTCTTCTACTCGTCTCAGAGAGAGTATCCATCCATCTCACTTAGGGGTTGCGTTCTGCCTCACTTAACATAGATCTGAGTATAGTGATTTAAGTCAATAGAATAATATTTTTCCCACATAACAGGAAGGAGGGATAGAAGTGGGTAGCCCAGGGATGGTGGAGCACATTACCTGGGCCATCATTACCTCAGCCTCCTTTTGCTGCTTTGCAATGCTTAACACATGGCTTTTTTTCCTGGTAGTCTCATGGTTACCAGCTATGGTAACCCCTCATGCCCCACCTTTTGTCTCCCACCCAGGTTATAGGTAGGAAGCAAACAAAACAAAACAAAGCATCAAGAAAAACAACAAGAAAAGGGGAAGAGTGTCTATTAGGAAAGGAAAACTTTGGATCTCCAGCAGACTCAAGCTCACATCTCAAGGACAGAACTGTGTCATATGCTCAACTCCGGCTGCAAGGGAGGTGAGGAAACTGGGTACCCTGTGACCCTAATCAAAATTGGGGTTTTGTTAGTAGCGAAGAAGGTAAGAGGGATATTGGATGGACAGCTAGCAGTGTCTGTCATGTAGAAGAGCCTGAGGCAATTCCTCATGAATGATGAAAACCTACTTTCAGAGCTTGAAGATTCGGCAAGATGAGGAATGTGTGGTTGGCTGAGACATTTTAGGCAAGGTTGTGAAAGCTCTGAGCAGAATTTCAAGCACTCAGATACTGATTCCACTGATTCACTCTTCTTATATATGTCACAATTAAAGTACTCATTATTAGTTAAACCCAAACAAATGCTTCAGGTGTTCTTTACATCGAACATAGGAGACCTAGAGAAAAATGGTTATTCTACTCTAGAGGCAAAATTTAACACGGTAAAAAACAGCTATGCTTTTGCCAAGCATTACGTCTAGTTCATGGATGTTTGCTGCCACCTGCAGTTTAAACTTGATATTTACTCTGGTCATCACCTATAACTGAAGAATAATGTCCCAGGAAATGAAAAGGAAGGATGCAATAAAAGTACCTTGGTCAGTGCTGCAGCCTTATGCTTACTTAAAATTGAACTTCCCATTTGTACACCTGTGTTCCTAGCAGTATTATTTATAATAGTAAAAATGTGCAAGCAATCCAAGTGTTCATTGACAGATAAATGATAAACAAAATGTTATTTACCTGAAATATATTATTCAGCCTTAAAAGGAAGACATTTTTTACACATGCCATACAAAGATGAACCTTGAAGATATAAGTGAAATAATCCAGTCAAAAAAAGACAAATACTGTAGAATCTCAATTATATGAGGTTCTTGTAGCACTCAAAGTCATAGAGACAGAAGGTTCAATGGTGGTTTCCAGGGGATGGGGGGAGCACAGAATGGGGAGTTAGTGTTTAATGAGTACAGAGTTTCAGTTCAGGGAGATGACAATGTTCTGGAAATGGATGGTGTTGATGGTTGCACGACAATGTGAATGTACTTAATGGCACAGAACTGTACACTTAAAAATGGCTAAAATAGTAAATTTTATGCAATGTATATTTTGCCAGTATAAAAAAGAATTTTAAAAAGTATTGAATTTCCAGGGACACGAGTAAACTGATTCTGTAGAATATAGAACTTATATTCTAACTTATATTACCACGTAGTAATAAATTGGCACTAAGCATTTGGGTTTCCCCAATCCCAAAAAAGTAGGTGCTTTACCCATTGACGAACAGATTGTCATGTTCTAGTCACTCAGCAGATTGTTTTGGCAGTGTCAGGGATGCAGCAATTTAATGCACTACAAAATAACTTGTAACTGAGTCAGCTGCAGGGAAGGAGGCAAATAAGGGTAATTTGGAAGTCCTAGAGAAAAAATTTTAAAAATTCATTTTCATGATGTTTTGCTAGTTTTAGAACATAGCAAAATAACAAGGCCATTTACTGGATATGTATGCTGCATATATTATCATTTTAACTGTTAAAAACTGTATAATCCCTGAATTTTGTTTATTCTGGAAAGAAAGCAGGTGGAGACCTCCTATGTCCATGAAGTGGTTTACTACACAGAGTTTCTAAATGGTCATATATCAAATTGAACATGTTGTGTATAATGACTTCCATCCAGGTTATGTCTAAATCATTTTAAAAACTCAAGATAATATTTTCAGTTTTCTGGCCATTGAAAGCTTAATGGGTTTTAGAGTAAAGCAGTCTCCTTTTTCCTTTTCCTCTTTCTAGTTTAATTGGTTTCCACTCCGACACTTGCGATTCAGATCATTGGCAGCTGTTACTTATACTCTGAAGAGTGGCCCACGGGACAGGCATCACTCTAAAGAGAAACTGAATCTTATTCTTTTAGAAAATTGACTGCAGTCCTTTTTCATGACTTGAAATAGTCACACTATTTTTTTTTAAGAAAATGTGTGGAAAAGGTAGAAACTGAATTGAGAAAGATATTTAAGGTATCAAAAAAGATTTTAAAAGGATAGACACAGAATCCAGGGCATCTATGGAAGACTTTTTTGTGTGGGATAGAGAAAGGATGACTTCTGCAAAGAAAAGCAAAAGAATTACTAACTGCCATAAAAGGCCATTTACAATGCATTTTCCCTTATGCTAAATGCTAAGTGGAGCTGTTTGAGAAGGGAGAGGGGAAAGTTTTATTCCTTGTCTCGCAAGACGGGGGGAGCAGAGTTGACTGCCAGCCCTGCTGCTCCTCTGGGTCCACCTGCCCCTGGTTGCTGTAGCCAGTATCTGAGCATGGCAGGGCACTGGGCCATCTTTTTTCTTGTGAATCTGGCTAATACCAGGAGAAACAGATATGTAGACAAAATTCAAGAATCATTTTGGAGTGAGCATGGGCAATTATTTTGAAAAGTTTTGATATAAAGTGACAGAGAAATCGGGCAACATCCAAAAGAGCACTCATGAAAGAGAAGGATCTAGGAAGCGGTGGCCTCAGAGTGCAGCAAAGTCAATTTATGGGGAAAAGTGGTAGCATTCAGGGCCAAGCTGCATATTCACACGAGGTTTACAATCATGTGATCCTTGTCAACCCGGTTTTCTTTGCTCTCATTAGCAGTCACTCTTTGCTTGCCCCTCCCCAACGCTTGGCAACCAGAAATCTGCTTTCTATCTCTGTGGATCTGCCTATTCTGGATTTTTTGCATAAATGGAACCCTATGATATATGGCCTTCTGTGTCTAGCTTCTTTCACTTAGCATGTTTTCCAGATTCATCCATGCTGTAGCATGAATCAGTACCTCATTTCTTTTTATGGCTGAATAATATTCCATTGTATGAATATACCACATTTTGTTCTCGATTTATCAGTTGAATTTAGGTTGTTTCCACTTTTTGGCTATTATGAAGAATGCTGCTGCGAATGTTCATGCACAAGTCTTTGGACGTATGTTTTCATTTCTCTCAGAGCGGAATGGCTGTGTCATATGGGAACTGTGTATTTAACTTTTTGAGGAACTGCCAAGCTGTTTTCCAAAGTTGCTGGACCATTTTAAATTCCCACCAGCAATAAATGAGTTTTCCAATTTCTCCATATCCTTTCAATATTTGTTATTATCTGCCTTTTTTGTTTATACCCATCCCAGTGTGTGTGAAGTGGTATTTCATTGTGGTTTTGATTTTCATCCTAATGACTAATAATGTTGAGCATTTTTCATATGTTTATTGGCCATTTGTATATATTCTTTGGAGAAATATCTATTCAAATCCTTTGTCCATTTTTCAATTTTAGATAGAGATTTACTTACTATTTCAAATGATTTATACATTTTTCTTTTTCCAAAATATTTCTGATGGTGTTCATTTTCCCACTGACCACATTTAAACTGGTCACAAGCAAACTATTAACTTCATAAAACAGTTCACATAAAACTGAATTGTCATATTGCAGTGATATTTAAATATAGTTCATTCGATAACCATTTATTCATGGAGCTGTTATATTGTAGGCTGGCACTGAGGAAAGGAGAATAAATAAAATATAGCTCATATGCCTAATGATCCTATTCTGATTACCCTGAAGAAGTAGGTTAGACTCCCATCCAAAATTTGATTCGGATGTTGAGATTGATGATGCTTCACACACACAAGAGGATATGAAAGGTTTGTTACTTACATAATGAGGCTTTCTAGGTAGAGCAGGTCGAGTTTCCCAAGCTGGTGTGGAATGGCTTAAAAGAGCAAGGAAAGGAGTGTCTTGGGCTTTATGGTGGTTAGGAGGTGGGGCCTGGGTGACAGTTCACCTGTTCAGGGCCAGGACACGGAGAGATGTGAATTTCCCATCAGCTCCACAGAGAGAGAACATGGGCTTTTTGGTCGGCTTGTCCAGATGTGGGGGCAGAAGGGAAAAGGAGAGTGGGGGTGGGCTTGAAAACTGTCAGCAGTCAAACATCGAAAACAGAGTCAGACTCTTTATTTCAAATCCCAGCCGAGTGAAGGACAGAAACAGGAAAAGCAGTAAGAGCATTGCAAGGCGATAAAGCCCATAGAGCTATGCCAGCCTAGAGAAGTGAGTGCCCACCTGCCTGTGGAAGACTTCGTGAAAGTGACGCTGACTGGATCCCGAGGGTGAGAAGAATCTCACGAGGCAGAGGAGGATTAAGGAGGACAAGATTAAGGATTTTCAGGCTTAGAGAGCAGTATTTGGGAAATCACAGACGTATGGAAGTGTGTGGTATATTCTGAAGGCAAGTCCCTCAGTAAAGACTAAGGGGCATTTGGAGATGGAGCAGGGGCCAGGAGGGGAGCCCGCTGAGGAAGTTTGTGTAGGAGCGCGAAGGGCCCTGTGTGCCATTCTAAACCTTTAGACTTCATCCCTTGGAAAACAGGGAAGCCTCAAAGAGAGGATTGTATCTGCATTTTAGAAATACCATTTGGGTCTTAGAGATTGCAGGAGAACTGGAGAGGGTGTGGCCAAGTAGAACCACTGGGTATGACCAGGCGGGAGACTATTGCGATCATCTGGTAGGAGACTAGGAGGACATTAACTAAGGCCAGGGGGTGGCAGCGGGTATACACTTGGGAGCCAAGTCTGTGGGTCAGTTTGTGTGTGAGGATGAGGGAGAGTGAGAAAAAACTCTTGGAAGTTTTAGCTTGGACCACTAGGAATCGAGGATGATCACCAGATTTCTGATCTCGGTGACTATGCACGGAGTGGTGCTCTTAACTAAGACAGGAAACAGAGAGGAAGAAACAATGAGATCTGTGTAGAGAATGTTGAATTGGAAGTGCCTGTGGCTTTGTTTTCTGGCTAGTGCTTTGTATAGAAAGCTGGAAGCAGGCCATACTGTAGCACGGTAAATCTGAGCACAATTTATAGTCATACCCTAACCCAGGTGGCCTCCTCCACAATGGTCACCTTGAGAGGCTGTATCAGTTCTGTTTCTGCTGCCAGGGGCCCGCATGCTTTGCCACATGCCTGTGACTCAAAGGCAATACTTCATTTTTACAACCTTTGCAGTTTATGAAGCACTTACCTGATCTTGGTTGAACCTTAAAACAACCCTGCGAAGTATACAGGAGGATCATTGTCATTTTTTGCAGATAACAAAACAGACTCAGAGAGGTTAATTTTCTCTATTTCATGTGGTTAGACATGGAGGACTTGAATCCTTTTTCATGATTAATCTAATTGGTTCAGGATTTCTAGGACCTGAAAGTTTGGCTAGCTGCCTGGAGACTGCCTCACAGCACAGGTTTAGCCAGAAAAGTGTTGTGAAAAAAAGGCAGGCTGGGAGTCTCCCCGAAGAAGGACCAGTCAGGGACTGAGTTAAGGAGGAGAGAAGCAGAGAGAGACCAGAGGGCCTGTCAGGCAGTGTCCACATTCAGGGTCACCCAGAGGAGTCAAGAACAGATTAGGTAACATCAAAGATGATGGATCCTAAGGCAGAGGCTTTGCTCTCTGAATTATTTTATATGGCTTTTGGGCACAGATGGCTCTGACCTGCAGTTATTAACTAAGCTAGGACCTTTCCATAGACACAGAAGTATGGTCTTCCACAATCAAGGATAGTTCTTATTATTTATAATAGTGAAAAACCGGAAACAAATGTACAACAAGGCAACTGGCTCCACCACTCACTAGCCATAAAATTAATTAAACCTTGGTTTCTTCCTGTGTAAAATGTGAGCATAAAATCGCCTACCTCATAAAATTGTCAGTATTAAATTAGATGATAGATATAAAGGGCTTAGAACAATACTTAGCTCCTATTAAGCATTCAGTAATAGTTACCTTTATTATTGTGAGAGATGATCTCAACAGAATATTGCACAGCCATTAAGATTATGTTTCTGAGGAATTTGTAATAAAATGGCATACTTTAAAAATTTTAAGCATATGAACACAATATAATCACAACTATTAATATAAAAGATGAGGAAAAAAGACACTGGAAGAAACTTCTCCAACATGTCAGTTGGTTTTTGCTATTTTTAAATAATAGCTTTATGAGATATAATTCACGTACCCTGAAGTTCACCCCTTTAAAGTATACAATTCAGTCAGTTGATTTGAGCGTGTTGACAGAGTTGTGCGAGCATCGTCAGTATCTAATTTTAGACTGTTTTATCACTGCGAAAATAAACCCTGTGCCCATTAGCAGTCACATTACCCCTAGTCCCTGGCAACTACTAACCTACTTTGTCTCTATGGATTTGCCTATTGTGGACATTAGTAGAGGTGGCATCATACAAACGTGCTCTTTTTGTATCTCATGTCGTTCAGTTACCATTAAGTTTTTAAGGTGCTTTAGTATATATCAGATTTCATTCCTTTTTATGGCCATATAATATTCCATTGTATGGATATACTGCATTTTCTTTGTCCATTCATCAGTTGATGGACATTTGGCTTGTTTCTACTTTTTGGCTATTATGCTACTATCAACATTACTGTTCAACAGTGTGGATGTATGTTTTCAATTCTCTTGAGTGTATACCTAGAGGTAGGATTGCTATGTCATATGGTAACTTTATGTTTAATATATTGAGAAACTTTTAAACTGTTCTTTAGAGGCTGTAAAATTCCACCATCAATGTTTACAAGTTGATCGCTGTTCACACTATTTGTAGTGTGTATAGATGTTTGAGTCACAAAATCTTTGGAGTGATAGATATATAGAAATAAATATAGGCAGTTATATACAGTAAAGTAATATTAATACATCTGGAAACACTTGTTTCCTCCCCTCTCCATTTTAAATTCCATCTAAGTTACCATTTGCTGATTGTGGGATTATATTACAGTTGCAATTTGCAAGTTTAGATAAATCTTCAGATCCATTTACAAAGCATACCCCCAAAACAACTTTGCACACTCCCCAAAATAGTCACTGTCAATTATTATTTATGAAACCTTATGTTAACTGTTATAAGCAATATCTGCCTTAAAATTTTTCATTTTATTTCTTCTTTGAATTTAAAATATTCTTGACTATTTACAGTCTTACCTAATCAGTGTTTATGCAGTTAAAGATGACTGCCGAAGACATTTTTCAGTTCAAAGGATTTTATCCTTTTTTTTATTTGGTTTAATTATCTGGTCTCTAACAAAAATTCTGGCAGAGTTGCTCTTACTCCAGTTTTTAGCCACTGCATTGAAGACTTCTTATATATGTTAACCATGCAAAGAGCTTTATAGTATCAAAGTTCATCTTACAAGATCAACAGCTTTTACTGCTGTAATATTTTATGTAATTTTTAGAATTAAGTTATGTCAAAACTTATGATGGCATCTTTTAAATTTTTAAATCAAGGCAATAATGATTACAACTAGCCCATTGGCTTTAACTTTATGCCAGTAATTGTAATTATAATTAAAAAATCTACATTTATTTATAAAATTTTACCTGGAGGTATAAAAGCCTTCTCATACTCTATTAAAAAGACAATTATGTGCTATTAAAATGAGTCATGCTGAAATCATTGCTTATAAGGGGTTCATCTAAATGATAATGGGTTTAAAAAGTAAGTTATTCCCTGGTAGTAGAGGTCTTTTTTTCCATCTGGCAAATCTAATAATACTTGAAAAGACATTCAGTCATGAACAAACAGCCCAATTAGAAAATCAAATAAACCATGCCCCTAATGGTTTATTTTGCTTTACATCTTTAAAGTACTTTTGATAACAATTATTAATCTGTATATTCCAAGTAGGTATAACCTCAGAAACTTTTTACAGTATAGCAGTTGGTTTTAGCTTTCTTGAGGTTATGTATCTGATGAAAGTAATGAATCCTTTACTCCAGGAAAATGCATATATGTATACTTAATTTTACATAAAAATTCTAGAGATTCAAAGCTCCCTAGAACTCCTGTTTAGTCACAGAGAAAATATTTATGGTAATTAAACTAATTTTATGAATGATTTGAAAGTGCTTTCGAAGGTAGTATTTATAAATCATTCTTATAAACATTGTTGTGGTTTGCTATTGAGGCATTTTAATTTATATCCAGGCAGTTGCATCTATTAATAGTTTTCTTAAGATAAGCTCCAAGAATATTTGCATACAAGTCTGGTCTATGACTTGAGCTAGCTTTATTAATCAGTCATCACACACGTATGGTTAACAATTATTGTCTGGCCATCTTTAAGCAAATCCGATAACATGAAATATTATTTTTTCCTTCAGGCTTATTTCCTTACATTAATTGAAGAGCTGGTTATGAACCTAGATGGGCACACCAATTTGCTTGACAGTGTTGGAGATCATGCGTTTTCTGATGTATAAACTACGCATATGCAACTTTGTGCCCACAATTGACAAACTACTTTTAAATTCTCAGAATAGTTGATCTAATTACACAGTTGAGCTAATTACACAATAGTCAACTTTCTGTGAGGACAAGTTTTCAGAGTCTTGCTTATAGAGTGTGCCCAGGGAAATCGTTAGCTAGCATGCCAGCAAGTGGGAGACTTCCCACTAGCACTCCAGCCACTCAGACTTACAGAACTTCTCTGAACATGATCTGATGTAGTTTCAGTGTAGAGGTTATATTCAGTTTCTATTGCTGTATGACAAATTACTACAAACTTAATGACTTAAAATAATGACCATTTAGTAGCTCACAGCTTTGATGGTCAGAAGTCCAGGCATGGCATAGCTAGCTTCTCTGCTCAGGGTCTTACAAGACTAAGTAAAAGGGTTAGCCAGGGCTGCGATTCTCATCTGAGGCTTGGAGTCATCCAAGCTTATTCAGGTTGCTGGCAGAATCTCATCCCTTGTGGTTGCAGGACTGAGACTGCCACTTTCTTGCTGTCAGGGTTGCTTTAAGCTCCTGGAGCCACCCACTGTTCCCTACCATGTGGCCCCTCCATCATCAAAGTCAACAATGGAGAATCTCCCTTGCATCAAATCTCTTTCATGCTTTGAATCTCTCTTTCCAGGAAGAGCCCAATCCCTTTAAGGGCTCATCTGATTAGGTCAGGCCCACCAAAGATAATCTCTCTATCTTAAGGTCAACTGATTTGGTACTGAAATTCCAGCTGCAAAACCCCTCACAACAGCAACTAGGTTAGTATTTGATTGAAAAACTGGGAAAACGTTTGTGTATACTGGTGGTGGTGGCGTATCTTGGAGGACATCTTAGAATTTTGCCTACAATGGGGGTGTCAGTGGGACAGCAGGATCTAGGATCTGACAGGGGAAACAAATATCTGCTCTTTATAAAAAATATCTAAACACATGCAGGCTAGGAGATGGCGTGTTCTGGGTATCTACCGATGCTACCGAACCTCATAGAAAGGGACTTCCCCTAAGGACTTAGGAAACCTGGCTCTGCCTCTAAATAGTCATGTGATGTTGGTCAGATCATTTAACTTCTCTAGGTCTAGAGCTGGGGGGATTGACTGGATCAGGAATTCCCAATCAGGAGAGAGCGCAGGAGGGAAGCAGCCACCCTGAAGTCCCCTGTGGAGCTGTTTCAAACCAAGCATTTCTCCTTCCTTCCCAAGATGTTGTAACAGTGTTGGGAGGTGGGAGAGAAGAGTTGAGAAGGGAGGGATGAACATGTGCAGTCTGGAATTGTTCCTCAGGTCATTCACTCATCCACTCATTCATTTAACAAACATTCATTGACCACCTACTTTGTGCCAAACACTGTGCGAGGCACTGGGAATGTTAGAGTGAATAAAGCAAACGGGCTTTCTGCTTACTTTGCAGCTGCGCAGACAGGCAAGTGAGTACATGATGGTGCATGTTACTGAGTAGGGACCACAGGGCGTGATGGGAGCTAAGGATGAGGAGCCTCCTTGAGGAAGTGATGCTTGAGTGGGTGTTAGCTAGGAGAGGAGGGTAGCGATGGGTGTGGGAAGGTGGAGATGTTTCAGGCGGGGAAAAGCATTTATGAAGGAGTTGAAGCTTAAATGACCAAGGCACATTTAAGGAGCTATAATTGGCCCACTATGACCTGAGTTGGTATATGTTTCATAGCCAGCCTTACAAATCATGCTAATAGTTTAGATTTTTATCCTAAGCACAATGGGAAGACATTGAAGGGTTTTAAGGGAGAATGACTTGTAGAGATTGGCATTTTAAAAATAACCCCCTGGCTGTAGTTTGAAAAGTATAGCAATGAGGGGTGGCTGTATTAGAGTCAAGGAGACGATTGCAGATAGCCAGGACTAGGGTGGTGTCAATGGGCATGGAGAGAAGAAGGTAGGTTTGAAAGAGATACAGAGAGTAGAATCAACAGCATAGTGGTTGGTTGGATGCAAGAGGTGATCTGTGTATTTCCAGTTATAGGAGTTACAGGGTTGGATGTGGATATTGGATGTTGCATGTATTTTGATTTATAGTTGCCCCTTTATGCGATTCAAGCTATGTCCTTCTCCATTTACAAGATCTTTAGGTTGCAATGAGGCAAAGGGTCTTCGGTATCCTCTGGAATACTTATTTCATTGGGATGGAATATTCCACTGGGAATAAGCACTCGAGCAATATACAGATGATCTGGATTCCAGGGCCTCGTTTCCTCCTCTGCTCAATGAGGGGGTTGAATTGGGAACCTCAAAGACTGATACCAGGGCTGACCTTCCTTAACCCATGGAACCTGAGCTCAGAGGCACTGGGCTCAGTTCTCTTTCTCCCCAGGCTGGCCCAAGTTGCTGACTGCAGTGATAGAGGAATCAGCAGTATACCCTGAGTGCAGTGCACATTTGGATCAAGGGCTACCTCAAAGGAAGAACTTTTGCACTACTCCAGGCCTGGAGTAGTGCAGGGTTAATGGACAGAGACAGTCATGCCTGTAAATTCGGTTTCATAACTTGGTATCTTTCCAGCGTGTCACATGGCAAGGTGATCTAATTTGTGCACACAGAGTATTCAAACAGATTCAACTTCCCTTTAATTTCTCTTCTCTCAGTGGAGAGTTGAGTTGAGTACAGTGAATAACATGGATTCAACATAAACTGCTTTGAGTTATAAAACTTCATTTTGTTCTGTTCTCAGACATCTCAATCACTAGTGGGGGTCTGTGGCTGGACAGAGACACCTGAATGCAATCTGCAGAGGATGGTATTGAGAAACCTTTGCCTGTGGCTGATGTACTTAGTGCCAACCTGGGCTCCTCCCCAGCAAAACCAGCCATGAAGCAGATATGGTGGGACTTTTTCATCCTTTTAGGGCCCAGACCCATTTCACTGGGATGTGTGTTGCCTTTTTCTGAATGCGTCTCATAATTGGTCTTTACATGTGTTTTAATCTAGTTTCACTCACCTAATTGTTTACGTTGTAGAAAGTGCATCTTATTTTGGTCCACTAGAGGGAACCAGAGGGATTGGAGCCAACAAGATTTTTTTGAGATTCTTAATGTCAGTATTAGAGGAAATTCCCAGGGATTCTCAAACCACGGTGACTATCACAACACTGGGGGGAGTTTGTTTTTTGTTTTTTTTTTGCTTTTGTGCTTGTTTGTTTTTGCTTTTTAATCTATTTGCATAAAAAATAGTCTATTTTTTAGAGCAGTTTTAGGTTTGTAGCAAAATTAAACAGAAGGGGAGTTTTAAAACATTTAGATTTCCAGACCCTGCCCCGGATCTACAAAATCAGAGGCTTTGGGGATGAGGCTTGGGAATCTCTATTGGAAGGGTTGGTGGAACCCCTGCCTTTGGCAAAAATCTACTTAACTACATAAACTTAAAGCCCAACAGGGGCAGGAATACACTGAGTGTTCTTAGTGTACACAGCAGGATGTAAGAACAGAGGCCTACAAGGATTTAAACATATTAAAAAAAAACAGAGGGGAAATACTTGGAGATTGTCAATATTTGGAATATGAGTCATATATTTTTCCAGTTAAATAACTTTAACTGTTAAATAGAATCCACGTGATTTACTTAGAGCCAGAGGAAAGTTTAAAACTACCATTCCTGGAAGACTTCCAGCTTCAGAAATGAAATTTTAGGGAGCCCCCAAATCAGAAAACAGTATATTGTTTCTGAAATAAACATTTCATGAAAGACTGAAAGATTCCTGTGGATCTTATCCAGGGCATAGAAATAAATGCCCTAGATTCAATTGCTGTGAGACACAGATGTTTCCATAGTATCAAATATGTTCTGGCAAACTGGCCAAAAGACACAAGCTGGAGTTACAGGAAGAAAAGAGTCCACAGGATTATCATAGGGGAATATTTAATAAATTCTATTAATATCCCCCTAAAAAGTAGTTTAACATAAAATGAAGGCAATCTTATTGATTTATAGGAAAGTGTGTTAGGTAATCCAAATGATAAAAAAAAAAATAGCCATCTAATTTAAAAATCACTGAACTGCCTGCCTATGGACCCTGCTACACTGTGGAAACTTACAAATTAATTTGTTTAAACTAACATCAAATAGCCAGAAACTATTTGATAAGAGCTGGTCTTTGTAACCGCTTTCTGAAACCCTAGTTTGAATACCAAATAAAAACTCAGAACAATGCTCTACTCCCTCCAAAATCCACCTAGTTGGGTATCTGCCACAATCTTGTGCTCAGAATTGTATTTCTCGTTGCCAGGGCGTCTCCTAAGTCAAAGGTGCAAGGGAATGGCTCCTGACTTACTCTGTCTAAAGACATAGAGATGCTGAGCTGGTCAGATATGAAACATTTCTCCTAAAAGATTGTTCTAGATTAACTAAATAAAATAATAATGAAAAATATTACATGGCCCTGTAGGCTCAAAAGACCCTGATAGGTATGGAAATAAGTCTTTAAACTTATTTGCCTGAGGAATCTGGGCAGATTTGTGGCAATTTTAGAATTCTTCCTTATTCTCTCTTTAAATTTTGTTTACTGTGTCTGGAGGGCCCTCATACACGTTCATAACCTAAACTCCTGTACCATAAAATATGATCCTGTATTGTCTTTTATGCTATAGATACATTTTAACATAGGAAGACAGTAGAGTATTGGAAGATGAGGTAAGGAGAGTTATAGGGGTAGAGCTATTCTTTAATTTATTCTCAAGCTAGCATTTGGAAAGGTGGTTATATGAGGGAGAACAATATAGTAATTTATACTCAAAGCTTCCAAGTAAAGTATGCAAATGAATAAAATTCCATTTCTGGTTAACTTGATTATATTTTCTTTCTTGAATAATCAGGCCTGATTTTGAGAATAAAATTTTAAAAAGTTTGCTCCCCATAAAACCTTTCCTTTATTTATTTCTGTTTTGGAATAACAAGTGCTAAATTCCTTGTAGGTTTTAATGATACTGAGTATCAGAATGTATATCATTTCTCTCATAATAAAGAATAAATTTACACTGTTAGCCAGCCTCTAATAACTGCAGAATCAATTTCAGTCCTTTACCCACCCCTTTCTGCTAAGTATTTTTCTCCTACCAGCCTGTGGTGGCAAATGCAATATAATTTGCAGTAAGTTAGTTGGCAGCAAACCCTAGTAACTCCTACTAGGCTGGCTTGGCTAGAGGACAAGAGCTCTTGTTTGAGGTTCTGATACAGCTCCAACCCCACGAGATCATTAAAATTGTCATCTGGTGCTACAACAGCTGCCTGCATCCGAGTCTCAATAATTCAATCACTCCAAACCTACATTTTTGAAGAGAAAGGTAATTTTCATTCATTTGCAAATTTCTTCCCTTATTTACTCAGTCTTCTATTTTCTTATCCATTAGCCACTCCTCACTTCAGTCCTGCCTACCCCACTGTGAGACATCTCTAATGGATTACAGCTCTCTTTTCCTGTGAGTGGGACATAGCTCTCTAATCTGTGCAACACAGTGACCCAAGTAGTTGCTGCCAATGGTTGGAAGTTGGCACTTGAGGTGAAATCTATTTATTACCCTGGCTTTAACTTATACCTTTCAGGAACATTAGATTTCAATTACCTTTTCCCTTGGTAGTGAGGAGCTTAGAGGATGGATTGAACTGGGATCCAGATGTTCATATAATGTTCCTTTCATTTTAATCAATACTTAGAGTCGAAAATATCAGGGAACAAAAAGCCAAATCGGGCAATAAAGATAGGATTTGTACTTAACATTCCTGATCTGAGACTTCTCACTGAATTGAAGAACTGGGTCATAGTAAATCTTGTTTGATTCTGCTTATGCTCGATTATGGATATTTTGTGTGACCAATGAATGATAAACTCATTGGAGGTTTGAGAATTAGTAAATTCCCAGAAGGAAGTGTGTATTCAGAAGAGGAAGCTTGGCAAAGTGTTTAGCACATAAGTAAACTCTGCTAATTTGTTGTTGCCAAGTGCTTTCTACAGCTCAGTTCCTATAGGGGCTTTTTCATGTGAGTTTTAATTTATTCTGGATTATTTTACTAGTTATTTATTATGAATTACCTTAATCAAGAATTGATAAGAGTCACTGTCGCAGCTTGGGTTCCCTAGGGAGACTCTGAGATGGGGACTAACACACAGGAGGTTTATTAGGGAGTGTTCTTGGTGTCAGCACCCAAGGAAGAGAAAGAAGGAAGTAGGATCAGGCAGAGAGGTAGAAACTGGGTTGCAACGTAGCCTAGGGAAAACCTCAGCCAACCCCGCAGGGAGCTCTGAAATGAGACTGGCTCTTTGGGTTGTCCTGACTCAAGGTGAGTAGGTTGGACCTTTATACCTCATGTTAATCAGTGGTGGGCTGCCCCAGGAAGTGTTTGTGACATGGGCAAGGTGAAGAACATTGACAGCTGGGGGCCGTCTGCCAGCAGCACTCCCAGCTGCTGGGAGAATTACCTCACCTCAGCAAGGGCACCTCCGAGGCACAACACAGAGTCTGTCACAAGCACGTGCATAAAGCCTGCGGCAGATGCCATATTTAATGTCAAAATGTTGAAGTATTCCTCTTACGATCAGAAACAAGACAAGGGGGTCCTTTACCACCACTTCTATCCAGCACTGAGTGGTTAGACATGAAAAAGAAAATGTTTTAGGATTCAAAAGAAGCAGCAAATTGAATGTGATTTGCAGGTAATGTGATTGTTTATGAAGAAAATTATCTACAAAGAAATTGTTACAATAAAAAAAAAGTTTGTCAGAGTTGCTGGAAACCAAGTAAATATATAAATATATATATATA
The DNA here is from genome assembly GCA_963575035.1 of Avahi laniger. Classification (NCBI taxonomy): domain Eukaryota; kingdom Metazoa; phylum Chordata; class Mammalia; order Primates; family Indriidae; genus Avahi; species Avahi laniger. The sequence continues at coordinate 60,849 of CAUYSK010075918.1, forward strand.
TATGTCAGTTGAATTTCTATACCCAAGCAATAATTATGTAGAAAATTTTATTTAAAAATACCATTTACAGCCGGGCGCGGTGGCTCACGCCTGTAATCCTAGCACTCTGGGAGGCCGAGGCGGGTGGATCGTTTGAGCTCAGGAGTTCGAGACCAGCCTGAGCAAGAGCGAGACCCCATCTCTACTAAAAATAGAAAGAAATTAATTGGACAACTAAAAATATATAGAAAAAATTAGCCGGGCATGGTGGCGCATGCCTGTAGTCCCAGCTTCTCAGGAGGCTGAGGCAGGAGGATCGCTTGAGCCCAGCAGTTTGAGGTTGCTGTGAGCGAGGCTGATGCCACGGCACTCTAGCCCAGGCAACACGGTGAGACTCTGTCTCAAAAAAAAAAAAAAAAACCTGTTGATTGAGTACATTCATGGCCTTACGAGTTATTTTACATGGGTGAGTATAACCCTTTAGAAGTAGAGTTCACTGATTTAGAACTTTTCCAGAGTAAGACATCCTGTCTTTATTTTTCTACTGATGGGGTTTAGGATACACTACCCTACAACATGTCACGTTGGCATTTGAGAAAATAGCAGAAGCAGGACGGTCACTTTCACCTTGTCTTTGCCTTTCTCTCCTGAAGCAGGCCATAAAACCTTCATTCCAGAGGTGCTCCCCTATTCACGGAGGGAAGAAACATCCTTATCTCTGAAGACACAACTATACAGAGAAGAATCGGAACAAACAGGTCTTGCCAAGTCCCCACAGTTTATTATTATTAGATCATACCCCTTTGTCCAATCATGCTTCTCCACAATTACCTACTTGTTCATCAAACCTAAGCATAAAAATATACAAGTTTCCCTGTTTGAGTCTTCATTTCCTTGTGAGTTCTCCTACGTCACATGAAACTTATGTATATTAAATAAATTTGTATCCCTTTCTCTGCCTTTTGTTAAGGGGCCCCAGCTATGAACCTAAGATGGGGAGAAAAGATATTTCTTTTCCCCTATAGTACATAAGGGAAATAGTTATATTCAAACCGGGATTGTGAAAGACTGCTTTGTAAAGAAACAAGTCCTGTGCCAATATTAGATTTAACAAGTGTTGCTTTTTCATTATTACCCAGCATTCTAGCCTCCTCCAAAGGAAAGCCCTGTAAATTATAAACTTTGATCGGTGTGAGTTATCTGCATTCAGAGAAGAAAACCATGATTTCCTGTTTGTCACTTCATAATGTAATGACTTTGCATGTATTAACCACACATCTAAGGGGACACATGCAAGTTTGCTGGCATAACTCTCAGTTTTACAGAATTTCTAACAATGTAAATCAAACAGTTCTATTAAAATTTCTATCCATTCTCTATAGTAGATGTGCAATGTCATTACTCTTGACAAAGGTCAAGAATCTGAAAGTAAATCAGCACATACAGTAGTATGTTTCAATTTCCTTCATTTATAATTAAGATTCTCCATTACTGTATTTTAAACCCTCATTTTGTCAACCCTAAATCTATGCAAGGAATGAGGAATGAGCAGTTCCTTAATAAAGCAAAGTAGTTAGATTAATAGCAGTGTGGTATCTAAGAGGAAGTGTTAGGAATAAGGGCAGTTCAGATTAAAAGATCAGTGAAAATAAAGATGTAAATAAAAGGCCATGGAATTTTTCTTTTTAGATCTCAATCTCACTCCCACACTTTATCTGTTTCTAATTTTGAATGTTTGAAAGGTAGAAGACAGTACAGGAAATTACTTGGTGGTAATGAAGGTTTAGTGTGGGGACAGGTGGGTGTTAGAACAGATAAATAATTTAGGTGGGGGTCCTGGGATGGAGAAATGGCACTGAGTGGAGAACGTTACCATTCGTGGGTTGGAAAAAGGAAGTTACATAATCTTCTTTATCACCATCAGTATCTGCTGGCTCTTCAAATCCCACTCTTTCCACTTCTGGAATCCGTTAACTTTGCCCGTCCTTCCCTTCCAATCTCTACTTAGCACTCTTTGACTCGTCCCCAGGATTCTACTGTCAGTTTCAAAGGGCTGTGGGCTCTGTTGGGGAATTAGGTGCGTCTATATCCTGAGTTTATGAAACGCTGCCGTAATATTAGTCAACTCTGAGTGTCATGCAAAAGAGAGTCTTTTCAAATCTGCAGTAAAATGGTTTCATCTGAATTTAAGCTCTCTAACACTACAAACTTGGAGAACTCAAGGATGGAAACTCCCTAAAAGACTAACTCATTGTTTTAACTGTCACATATACAAAACGATCTCTTATGAAACCACCACCATTGTAGAAAGCTTTTACAATCAAATATAATTATGATTAACTCTCATAAGGAGGCCAGATGATCAGGATTTCATCATGTAAAAGTTACATTAAGATGAGAAATCATTATTAAATAAAGTTCCAGAATAAAATGTCTTGACAAGTAAGTAGTGTTGGAGTTTTTTCTCTAAAAACTATCTACAGAAAGATTCTTTTTTTTTAATTTTATTGGGTCTTCCGGTAAGGACCGGAAAACCTACTAGACAAATTCTAAAAGAGCTATAACACTACAGAAAGATTCTTAATATAAAGATTTTCTAAAATACAACATTTTATTACATCATATAGAATTGTTTGTCTACATTATATTACTATAACACTAGAGGATGGATTCTATTTATTCCTCATTCGTTCATTTCACAAATATTCAATGAGTATGTACTTATGAAGATAAGAAAGATAGATAACTATTCTGTGTAAAATATCTGTATAAACAGAATTTAGGCTCCTTGAAGGTAGAGATTTTTTGTTGGTTTTGTTCACTGGTGTATCCTTAGGATCTAGAATGAGGGCCAGCAATGTTTTCCTTGTAAAGGGTTAGATAGGAGATATTTTAGGCTTTGTGGGCCACATAGGGTCTCTGTTGCATATTCTTCTTTGTTTGTTTTTATTATACAACCCTTTAAAATATAAACAACATTCTTAGCTCTAGTTCATGGGCTGGATTTGGTCCAGTGATCATAGTTTGCAAACCCCTGATCTAGGTCATTGCCAAGCACTAGTAAGAGGGCACTGAATATTTGTTAAAAAATGAATCTCTACAATGTATAAGCAATGTGGGAATAACAAAGATAGCATGGCTGGTGCCCTCCAAGAACTAATGAATAAGGAAAGGAGACAAGTGAACAGAACTATATATAGAACTAATGAAAGTCAGATTCTAAGACTCAGGAGGAAAGTTGGAGTGACCAATTTGAGCTGACTTTTGGACAGGACTTTTAATGAAAAAGAGTTCGAATGATTTCTAGGTGGAAATCTATTCTAATGACTTGAATTAGAGGGGCAATTTTGGAACTCATGGATAAATATGTAATCATTTCTATGCCTTTCAGAAACTATAAACCAAAAGAGATGTTATGGCATCTGCTGAGGTTACAATCTGATTTCCTTCCAGCTCACCATATCTCCCCCAAAATGCCATGGGATAGCCACAAACATTATGCTGAAAAATCAAGGAAGCTACTTTTCTTTGGATGAAGATGATGAACCCAATGGTCTGGTTTTGGTAACATACAAATGCCACTGTTAATGCTCTGAGATGAACAAAGTATCGCAGCCATTGGGAATCTTGCAAGGCTGGTTATTAACTATAATCAAAGCAGTATAATTCAAAAAATAAGAAAGGACTGACAGATACACAGAGCCGCATCAACTCAACAATCCACTCAGCATCTGATAAATAGAAAGGACAGTGACAAACCAGAGACCCTGTTAGTGAAACTGCACCTCAGCATTTTTATACAAACTATTTGACATTTTTAATATGTCAGTACAGGTGTGGAGCTGGCTTTAAACTGCTGTTCATTTAGGTTATAACAGATGCAGGAGATTAAAAAAAATCGCACAACTTACTGAAAAGATAAGTTTAAATGTTCTAGGATTGATGAGTTAAAAAAAAAAAAAGCCCTACCTCATTTGCTGCATTATGCTTCAGTGATCACTATGGCAGAATTGACCTTTCTTTATTAAGTACTGCATATGTTCATTCTTTACACGACATCCAAATGGATTCAAAATGTGATGAGGCTATTGGCTCCATTACTGCAAACTCCAGGTTGCTCGTTTGCACAAAAGAGGTTGTTCAATTGTGTTTTCCCTCAATCCAATACTAATCTGCACAATCTACGATGTTTGTAATCCTACTCAAATGATTCCTTGCCTTCAGCTGTCTTTGCTAGCGTGGCTTCCGAGTCTTGGGTTTTCTCCCCTATATTACATGATGATGGATGCCCTTTCCTTTGTTACTTCCCTCTGTTGAAAGTCACTGTTGTCAGCAGCATGGCCTAACATGACTGGTGTCATACCCCATAATAATGATTTCAAAGCAGACATGAACACAGAAAAGGGCAGCATCAGTCACAGAAGAGGAGGCCTGCTCTGCGATGTAGGAATCATCAACTCGTTAATTGCAAAGTATAACTGGGACTTTTAAAGATGTAATTGTCCATTGATGTTTGAACTGATAAGGATGACCATTTTGTACTCCATCTTCTACATTTCCAATTAGGAAAGACAAAATATGAAAAGAGACTCCTGGCATTTGGCTAAAAACTAAACCGCAACTCTGACCTGTGTTTATTATAGCCATGTAGCCTGTACTGACTTATGTTTATTACGGCCATGTGACACATTTTGTACCATGTCAATGTGTCTATTAGCATTCACTCCCACAGACCCACATGAGAATCCAGCTTAGGTTGTGAGAAAGAATGTGACAGTCTCGAGTTCATCCTTTGAGAAAACTGATCCCTGAAAAACCTCAAATTAATGTAGTTTTTTCTTTCTTTTTTTTTGAGACAGAATCTCACTCTGTTGCCCAGGCTAGAGTGCCGTGGCATCAGTCTAGTTCACAGCAACCTCAAACTCCTGGGCTCAAGCGATCCTCCTGCCTCAGCCTCCCGAGTAGCTGGCACTACAGGCATGCACCACCATGCCCGGCTAATTTTTTTTCTATTTTTAGTTGTTTTGCTAATTTCTTTCTATTTTTTTTAGTAGAGACAGAGTCTCGCTCTTGCTGAGGCTGGTCTCGAACTCCTGAGTTCAAGTAATCCTCCCGCCTCGGCCTCCCAGAATGCTAGGATTACAGGCGTGAGTCACTGCGCCTGGCCAATGTGGTATTTCCTATTACTAAATCTTTCTGCCTTTAAACAGAAATGCACTAAATTTGAATTTCTCTTTTCTGTTTTACCTGGCATCATTTCTGACATAGAAACTGACCAAGTAATAGTCAATTAGGTTGACTGCTGTCATTGTTCATGTGAAAGAAACAGTAAGTACAGGATCTGCTTCACAAAGGCAGCTCTAGTGAGCTATGACTTATTTATCACAGACATTTATATGGATGCTAGAAAACAGATCTAGGATGCTTGCCTGGCAGCTGACTTACATGAAAAGGGCATTTGAGAGCCGACGACAACATCAAAATCTTCCTTTGCTGCCATACAAAAAAGACTTGTAAGGCAGTAAAAGGTAAGACAATCTATTTACATAACATATACTTTTAAAAGCATCATTGGATCGAGATCACCAACAATTGAGCAGGACAGCCTAGAATTATTATGGGCTATATATTTCACGTTTCATTAGAAATGGAGCAAGAAAAATCAGAAATCCCCAAAAGCCTAGAAAAGGAAACAGCTGGGAAGCCCAGTAGAACAACAATGCAGGGTCTTTCTCATAATGGTAAAATCTCTACTATTTAGCCTAGCTAAGATACGAAGTACTGTGATGAACTTAGATGTATTTATAGATAATTACCAGAGATATTATTATAAACATTGTCCCCATTTTCCAAGAATCTGAATTGAAAATATTGTTAACAATGAAACTAGGCTGAACATAATAGAAATATTTTTGATTGTTTCAAAGGTACTTTGGGGCATCACACCACCTCAGGGCCATCATTAGACACATCAGTCACCACTACGCTGCTGCGATACGAATGTGCTGGATAACAGAGAGTTTTCCCATTTAATATGAGGCTATCTAACATAACTGATTTTATTTATTTTGAAAAAGAGAAATTTTGAAGGAAAATGAATACATGAAATTAGACCTAATGGCATTTTAGCCTTTTTACCCATAAAATTAATTGTTATTGGATAAGTACTTCAGTCCTTTCTTATTTTAGCCATTGGGCTTCTCTTAATTTTCTTTCTGGTCTATATTTGCTCCCTACCTCCTTTTAACCATTTTTTTTTTTTACTCTGTCTTTCAATTTCTTTATTGATATCATGAGCATTCTATCCAGGGCTTTTTTTCTTCATTTAGGGAATTATATTTTTCCATGGACTTCTTGTGTCATTGCTTTTACCATTAAAGGGGAGAATGGGGAAAGAACTTAAAAAGGTTTAGGTTATCCCCACTTGAAAGACTGGACTGAGAATAAAGAGCCCTGAGTTCTAGTCCCCAGTGTAATTAATTCTCTATGTGACCTAGAGTAAATCACTTCACCCTTTCTGGGCCTAGTTTTCCTCATCTGGAAAATGAAGGATTTGGACCAGAAGATCTCTTAAGAGCCTTTCTGGCTCTACCATGCCCCATCTATAATTTTGTCAGCAATTACACAGAATAACAGGTATGCAGGGCAGTTCAAACATGTGTAGACTTTGCCTATAGACCTCAGGATGTGAATAGATCTATTTAGTCCATAATATGTCAACTTATTGTGATTCCTTCACTGCTTACTCTTTGGAGTGTTTCTACTCATGGTATAATTTCTTGAGGAAAGAGACTATTGCTTATTCATCTCAGTATCGCCAACACTTAGTACCATGCGTGGAATTTAGTAGCAGTTAACAAATGCTCCTTCTACTTTGTGCTTCCACGTCTCACGGTATTTTCTGTCTACAAATGTTTATATACCATAGAAGTTTATCACATTCCTAATTTAAGCTATTCAGTGTCTATGGTTTCTGCCTTCTTAGTTACCAATAATATCCAGTTCTTTGGAATATAATATTTTCCTGTAAAATGGCAGGCCTAATGGGAACCACATTATTTTCAGAAAGATACTGGAATGAGGGATTCATAAGGGAATCCATGTTAGCCTCCTACATAATTCACTGAAACTTACTGCCAGGACTCTATGTACTGGTATACTGCTCATGTTACTAGAATTTCAGGTCCTACTTGAAATGGTGATTTTTAGAGGCAAAGGCTTAAAAAGCCATACCTTTTGGAAACACATTTGAAAAGGCAGCTACAGAAATAACACAAAGTTGTAATAATATGTTTTTGTTGTTCAAATTTCAGAAGTAAGTGTAAAGTGGTATAACAAAAATTCCTGTCACAACTTAACATTTGCTATTAACAACAAGATTTTAGTGAGGGAACTTTATTAAAAGATCGATCTTGCAAAAAGGGAAAAGAAAATTTGTAGACTTGTTATAGACTTCAAATTAAAACACTGATATTTGTTTGAATCACTTAGTTTAAAAAGCATGTTTTTTTTTTGTAGCTTGAATTTTACATTTCTAACATTTAATGATGATTAATTGTAAAGGACACATGTAAGACTATAATGCAGCTAAACGATGCATTTGTAATTCCTGTGAAACAACATAATTAGTTCTCTAAGGGTTCATCAATATATTATTCTACTAAACAGAATACTTGAAAGCCCCACTTGAGTTTTAAATGCAATATGAAGCCTTTACTTTAAGCATGGCTTCCTCTGTGTAATATTCTCTTAATTATTTTCCAGCAACAAGAAATATTAGGTTGATTATTTTTATTCTAGCTGTTAGCCCCTCATGCTGTGAAGAACACAATTTCATGAATTCATTCATTTCAATACAAAACTGACATATTTGAAGAGTTATATTTAAAATAAGAAAAAGTTTTAAATTCAACAATTTCATAGATGTAAAAAGTTGAGCAAAAATAATTGTTTAAAAAGCCCACATTTATTAAAAGGCATAAAATACTTTATCTCCCCAAAAGAGCTTCTATCACACAATAATATATAAATAAATAGAAGTCAGTTTTAATCACAGAATTTGATCCATGGAAATAAATTGCAACCTTCCAAATATAGCAACGTTTTACTATATACTAAGAAAAAACCAGAAGGCCACATTCTTCACTTTGATACCTGTCACTATGTAGAAAACATACTTCTTAACATAATTGTCTTTTAAAAATAACGTCAGTATATATTTGTTAAACTTTTAGGTATGAGTTAATGAAAACCGTACAGCTTATGCATCTCACGAAAGTTCTGCTTTTTCTTGCAACTACCGCCTGCTAATTATCTCTAGAAACTCTAAAACTTGAAAAATACATAGTGCTTTTGAAAAGAGGCTAGATGAGGTCATTCAATGCCTTTTTCTTCCAGACTTCCAGATAATCTGATTTTCGACCACTCAGTTTATTTAAAAATCCATGACCCTGAAGACTAGTACTAGTATATATCTTTGTATAGCGGCCTGTCAATGTGACTAGCTCTATGTGTAAGCAAGTATATGAGTGAGCATGAAGCCATTAGGGAGCATTCACTTAAATACTGCCAAAAGGACTGATGAGACTTTTATTCCTGATGCTGGACTTGGGGAGGGGGTATGGAGGGGGAGTGTCTGCTAAATTAGTTTCAGACAACAACAGACCACAGCATCTCCTATGCATTAGCTGTCTTTTTAATTAAAAGGTGGAAAATAGAAGGTTGGAGTAAAAAACAAAGGAAAGGAAGGAATAGAAGACTGGATTCAAGAACACAAGATAAAGTTGCCATTTCAAAACAATCTGGCATATGTGCAGAAGTGGCAGAGGAGGATTTAAGAGCACAAGTCTCTGTAGCCTTAGAATGTACCTCCAAGGACTAAAACTTAAACTCATCAGCAAGGGAGGAACATAGGTCATTTAAATCAGCTTGGAAACTGTTTAATACTTCATTATATTCCACTGAAAGAAATATATCCTTGAATGGCTGCTTATTGACATTGTTGCCCTCATCTAGAATATGCATAGCACGTGGTACCTCAATTTTGACAAGGGTCAATTAACTGAAATAATGTATAGAAAAGTTCTGTACAAAAGAGGAGAGAGCTTTTTATTATTGAAACTGAGCTCATTCTTAGGATATGTAAGTACAGTTCCGGATAATCAGTCTGGCCCTTCAGGTGTGCAATAAGGACAAGCTTGGAGACTTGAATTCCTTCTCCAAGAGAATAACTAAAAGTCTAGTTTAGTTTCAGAAACCAAACTAGTCCTGTTTTGAAATTCTCCTTATAAAGTGTCTAGTAGAGTAACACATATAACTAGGCACTTTGCTATCTTCCTGATTCAGGCTTTCTCTTCCTCAATTTCAAAGGAGTTCCCTTGAGGCTAAGCCGAGACGACGGTAGTCTTGAAAGATATAGGAAAAATTAGTTATTTTAGGTGTTGGAGTCTCAGAAGGTGAAAGGGCCTCAAGAGATCAACCTGAAAATCATACCAGCTCATAGCTGTGGAGTCCATGAGCAGTAAGTACCCAGAGATTCAATGAGAAATCTACATATGCTGTACAGAGAGTTCTCAGAGCCCTTCATTTTCCCTAGCATTCTTACCCAACCCTTTTTACACAAGACACGTAGCAATGTCAGATAAAATAAGTCTTCGGTGGAAACGCATTGGGAAATGTGGTCCTAACAAACAGCTGCCCTATGTCTCATATCTATAAACCTGGAGTAAACTGATCCCTGAATGCTGCGAAGATCACCTGGGAGTAGTCTCCTCAGATATCCACCCATACCACGTCTGGCCAGTTGGTGGGAGAGCAAGGGGAATTTGGTAAGGACTTTCTTCCATGTTAATCACATTAGTGTGGGACTTTGCTCTATTAACATAATAGAGAGGCCGGGAGCGGTGGCTCACGCCTGTAATCCTAGCACTCTGGGAAGCCAAGGTGGGAGGATTGCTTGAGTTCAGGAGTTCGAGACCAGCCTCAGCAAGAGTGAGACCCCGTCTCTACTAAAAATAGAAAGAAATTGGCCAAACAATTAAAAATAAAAAAATTAGCCGGGCATGGTGGCATGTGCCTGTAGTCCCAGCTACTTGGGAGGCTGAGGCAGGAGGATCGCTTGAGCCCAGGAGTTTGAGGTTGCTGTGAGCTAGGCTGATGCTGGCACTCTAGCCCAGGCAACAGAGTGAGACTCTGTCTCAAAAAAAAAAAAATCATAATGGAGAAGAAAAGAAAGACATGTTGATTCATAATTATGATTAAAGCTACATTAACTCACCCAATAACAAAAAGGGAGTCAACACCAGAGATTATTTATTAATGTATCACAATTGTGAGCCTAGTTCTCCCTGGCCAGGCTATTTTTAGGTGCCCTCATAGACAAAATACTGTATTTGGTTTCTAAAATGACCCTACATCCAGAGATAATGTACAAGTAACAAAGAAGGAGGTATTCTAGAAGACAACAGACACAGCTGATTTGATCCCAGAATATAAATGAGCAACGGACAAAAACAGAAATCCCTGATATATCCAGGTCACTTAAATCAATGAAAATACTTCACTCTCCCTTTGGATCCACCTTCTGATGTCTGTCAGATTCCTGACCCAAACCACGATCTGCACCAGTGACTGGCCTCCTCACCACCTGCAGACAGATAGCTCGCTGTCTATTCTCGTAGACTCTACCCTCTAGTCTCCCAGATTGGTAACCCAACCCCTTGCCTTTAAGCACTTACCTCACTCTATAAGTCTGTCCTCAGGGACATTCTCTGAGGGCTCACTTGACCCACTTTGATCTTCAATCTTAGATACACGAATGACAGCATGTTTTATCTTTTTCAAAATATATATTTTTCCCACATTTTAACATCTCTGAGATTGAGATGCATCTAACAATCATTGGTGTGCTGTGGTTTAATTGGCAGCATTTCTTCCTTTCTTAGCAGTACATAAATTAATGCATATCTCATGACTGGTATTATCTTAGATTCAATGACAATGGTAAAATAAATATCTAGTACCTCAAGTCTCCTAGTGATAGCTCCATATACAGAGTATTCTGTACATGACACCTGTCAGTTGTACTGCCCTCTTCTGAGATAATTTAGAGTCCCCTTCTAAAGAGGTACCTTATATATAGGTCACAATGCTTGGCATCATATGACCCCAATCACAGTAGGTTAGATAATGGGTAAACACCAAGGAAAACTGTCTATAGACCACCATGAAAGCTCTTTCCAGAAGAAATCCTTTGCTCTAAACCAAACCAACCAAATCCTTCTTGGGTAAATTTAATGAGACACATGAAGAAAGGAATATAACTGTTAGGTATCAGCAGAAGCTGAGAGAGAGAGAGACAGAGAGAGAGAGAGATAGAGAGAGAGAGAGAGAATGTTGAAAGCTCCATGGCAGTAGAACCCAGGAATAAGCAGACTCCTTGATACAGAAAGGAGAAAAGAGAGTTCACTCATTGTTAAGGAAGTATAAAGAAGAATTAGACATACAGCAAAATAAAAATGAAGTAGCTGAGACACCACAGATATTAGGTAAGGCGCAGCTGGAGTCGAGCACACAACAGATACCTACTCCTAAATGATGACTACTAGCAGGGTGATCATTAGGTCACCAGAGTTACTGTCAGACTGCCAGAGCCACTGTTGTAATTGGAACATTCCAGTTTCGATGAGGCATGGCTGGGAAACCACTGTGATATTTCTTCCCCATGTCTCCTTAATTCTATTTCACCGAAAAAAAACAAAAAACAAAAAAACAAACAAACAAATGAAACCCTTAGCATGCCTCTGTTCCTTGCAAATAAAAAAAAACCTTTTCTATGATATTAAGCAATTACAAGAAAGCAAAAGATAGGGTGCACAGAGAACGTGGTAAGGAATGTGGTAAGAGCTACAAAGTGGCTGAGCCAGAGAAGAGAGAAGGAAGTTAGTGTGGATGATCTCAAAAACTTGAAAGAAAAAGGGAGGAGCAGGGGCAGGTGGGAGCACACAGGGCAGAGATGGAGTGCCAACTCCACTCTATTTCTACTTTTTATTTTCTGGAGAATCATTACCATATATTACAGTTCCTTTTCAGCAGTAATATCTTATTGAGTCCTGGCCAAATCCTAAAATTTGGCTGAAATTCTCCTCCCCAGCAATAACAGGGAGGTCATGCTCAGCTTACTTCCCTTCCTCAAATCACCCTTGGACTAATCAAACTCGGACTTCCTTCTAGTCAGCAAATCTATTAATAACAATATTTCCATTTATTTGAATGAATTCAGTGAAGCCAGCATTTATTAGAAAGCACTGTTTTCTTGTCTGATATAACTTAAATGGGCCCAAACTCTTCAGATTGGTCATTGAAAGAAACTACAACTCCAAGTTATATTTTTCTCTTTATTTTGGAGTTTTAAAATATGCAAAAGTATCAGTTTTAAAATTTCATTTATGGAATATAAGATTATGAGAATTATTTTCTCCCTTTTTATCAATCAAAAGCTTCTCCTAATTTAGAGTTACAAGGAACTACTTACCTATAGAAGTACCAATTTGTACTTACCTATAGAAGTACCAAGGCTGTTAGAATTATTTTCATTCATTCCATTATCTCATGTGAAGATGGAAAACTAAAACATGGTTATGCTTTCTTTTCTTTTTATTTAAACATGTGAATGAATTTAAGAATGCAAATGGCACTAATTCAAATTTAATTTGTTACTTTTAATTTTTATAATGGTATAACTATTATTATCTTTAATATCTGAATTCTAGCAATAATCTTCTGGAATAGTTTCTGTACCTTAAATTCAATGCTTTTCTTGCTTTTTTTTTGTTTGTTTTGGAAATATCAGAGCTTGTTTCATTTAGGTATCTTTTTTGCTGTTTCTATGTTTTGACAATATGGAGTGGGCTGTAGTTCACTTACATTTTGACTACCTAATAGGCAATGATTTGCTAACATATCAAACTGACATTCTCCAGGCCTGGTCATCAGGATGGATACCACTGTGTAAAGGAAGGGATAAAATGAAATAAAACAGTAATCTTGGCTCAGATATGCATCTGTCACCAGGACAAGAAAGAGTTCAAACTGTATATTTAATATGTAACAGTATTGCCTTGAAAACAAGTTTTCAAAGACTTTTATAACCCCTCTCTTTCTTACCTTCTCATCACCTTAAGACATTTCAGTCGCATTCCAAGATCTTATTTTCCATCACATTCATTAATAGAACTTAATAGTCTTGGGAATTCCAGACTGTCATTCTTTAGATCAGTGGTCTATATGGAGTATTTGGTTTTATATTAGGTCTCAAACTGCCTGAAGAGAATCCTATAAGTTACCTTGGTACCACTTAAACTTTTTTTTCTTTAACAGTGATGTTATAGAAAGGGAATTCCAGATGGTCTTTTATAATCTAGTCATTCAAGGAGAAATGTATAGACAAACTTGCATTAGATTATATTGCTCACCTAAGTAAAGGAAACTTCTCATTTAAATAATAGTTTGCTGATGTCAGCGAAATGGTGAAATACAAAGTCTCAGCCCTTGTTCTCCCACAGAAACATCAACTGAACAATACACAGACCAAAATACATTTATGAGGGGACCACAATACAGTTAGGAGGTTGCAATACTCCAGATGAGCACAAAACCAAGAATAACTGCATTGAAATGGGTAAGAAGAGCAATTTCACTTTACTTGTCTCAGTCCCTCCCCTAAGTCAGAATAGCTCAGCATTGACAAAGATCACCTTGGCTTACAATTTCTTTCTCAGGGGAAAAGAGAGTGTAGAACATGCTTCCAATGTATTGGCCTTTTGGTTCATCACCTAAAGGGCTGGTTTCTGTCTTGCTTCACATGGAGCACTATTGGAACAGGAACAGCTTGGACGTTTTGGGGCAGTTAAAAACAAAGGAAAAGGGGTAGGCAGCTTACTGTGGTGGGAATTGCTCTGCAAGATACAAAAAAGGCACAGAATCCGAGGTTTCTCCCACAAAATAGAGGGAGGGGAGTAGAACATGCTGCCCAAAATCTGGCCTCTCTGTCTCACTTCAGATGGAGCACTGATGGAACTGGCATACTTCAGTGGAGCCAGCTAAGAACAAAGAAAAATGGCTGGTGGATTGCTGTGCTCAGCATGGCTCCAAAAAAGAAATAAGTAAATCCCTCTAATTAGGAATCCACTTGCACAAGTCCAGAGAAGACATATTCATAGAAAAGGTCTGAGAGGCTCCCAGAGTCTCTAGCCTAGCTTATTGGTTAAGCTTTTTCCCTGTTTAAACCAGTCCATAAAGACTGGGAGGGATGGCTGATTCCTCAAATGTGCAGACACCAGTGTAAAGCTATAAGGAATACAAAAAGTCAGGGAAACATTATACAATCAAAGGTATAAAATAAATCTCTGGTAAGCAAGCCTAAAGAAATAGAGATCTATGAATTGCCTAACAAAAAATTCAAAATAGTCATCTTAAGGAAGCTCATTCAGTTACAAGAGAACACATACAGACAATTAAACATTGGGGAAATGATGCAGCAACAAAACAAGACTATCAACAGACATAGAAACTATAAAAAAACAACCAAACAGAAATTCTGATTCAATGACTAAACTAAAAAATTCACTAGAGATAAAATGGGACCAAAAGCTCATTTAAAGAAATAATGGAAGAAAACTCCCCAAATCTGGGGAGGGAAATGGATATCCAGATTTATAAAGCCCAAAGAACTCCAAATAAAAGAAATCCCAAAAAGTCTGTACCAAAATACATTAAAATCAAATTGTCCAAAGTCAGAGAAAATTTTTAAAGCATTAAGCAAAAAGTGACTCATCAGGTACAAGGCATTCTCATAAGACTATATAAAAATCAGTTGTATTTCTATATACTAACAAAAACCATTCAAAAAGAAAATTAAGAAAGTAATCCCATTTATATAGTGCTAAAGAGAAGAAAATACTTAGGAATAAATTAAACCAAGGAGGTGAAAGACTTATACACTGAAAACTACATAACAGTAATGAAAGAAATTTTTAAAAAGCACAAATAAATGAAAAGACATTCATTGAAAGATTTAATATTATTAAAATGTCTACGCTACTCAATACAATCTATAGATTCAGTTCCATCTCTTTAAAGATCCCAATGGCATTTTTCAAAGAAATAGAAAATCCCATCCTAAAATTCATATGAACCTACAAAAGACCCTGAATATCCAAAGCAATCTTGAGAAAGAAGAGCAAAGCTGGATTCATCGCACTTCCTGATTTCAAAATATATTACAAAGCTACAGTAATTGAAACAGGTACTGGCATAAAAACAGACATGTAGAACAAGGGAACAGAAAAGAGTGCCAGAAATAAACCCATGCATATATTGTCAATTGATTTTTGACTGGGGTGTCAAGAACACACAATGGGGAAAGGACAGTCTCTTCGACAAACGTTAGTGGGGAAATTAGACATGGACATGCAAGAGAATAAAATTGGACCCTTATCCCACATCATATATAAAAATCAACTCAAAATGGATTGAAGATTTAATTGTAAGATCTAAAACTATAAAACTCCTTGAAGAAAACAAAGGGAAAAAACCCCTGTCAGGTGTGGGGAACCCACAGCGTTAAGGCCTTCTGGATCCTTGAGTGCAGCCTTTTGACTGAATCCAAATTTAACAGAACAAATCCTTCTATTAAAAGGGGTGCAGCAGAGAAAGATGAAGCTTTTCTTGCCTCTTTTGGCACTTAAAAAAGAATAATCTTGAAATCAGAAGGCCGCAGGTTCCTCAACCTGGATGATTTCCTGGATATGACACCAAGAGCACAAGCGACAGGAGTAAAAATCGATATGCGGGACTGCATCAAATGAAAACGTTTCTGCATAGCAAAGGAAATAATCAACAAAATGAAAAGGCAATTCATGGAATGGAAGGAAATATTTGCTAACCATATATCTGACAGGGGGGTAATATCCAAAATATATAAGGAACTCAATAGCAAAAAAAAAAAAAGAAACAAAAACAAATAAAAAGTTTTGAAAATGGGCAAAGGTTTTAAACAGACATTTCTCCAAGGAAGACATGCGAATGGTCAAAAGGTATGTGAAAGGAAGCTCAACATCACTATTCATCAGGGAAATGCAAATCAAAACCACAATGAGATATTACCTCACACCTGTTAGGATGTCTATTTATTAAAAAAAAAAAAAGGATAAGTGTTGTTGAGGATGTGGAGAAACTGGAAACCTTGTACAACGTTGGTAGAAATATAAAATTATGCGGTCATCATGGAAAACAAAAAAACCTCAAAAAATTACAAACAGAACTACCATATGATCCAGCAATCCGCATTATTTACAATAGCTGCAATATGGAAGCAATCCAAATGTCCATCAGTGAATGAATGGATAAAGAAAATGTGGTATATACATACAATAGAATATTATTCAACCTTAAGAAAAGAAAGAAATCCTGCCATGTTAATAACATGGATGAACCTGGAGGACATTATGCTAAGTGAAGACAGCCAGGCACAGGACAAATACTGCATGATCCACTTATAATGAGGTATCCAAAATAGTCAAACTCATAGAAACAGAGTAGAATGGTGGTTGCTAGTGTCTGGGGGGAGGGAAAAATGGGGAGTTGCTGTTCGATGGGTGTAAGGTTTCATTCACGCAAGATGAATAAATTCTGAGATCTGTTGTTCAGCATAGTGCCTATAGTTAACAATGTTGTATTGTGCACTTAAAAATTTGCTAAGAGGGTAGATTTCATGTTAAATGTGCTTCCTACAACCAAAATATAAATGTAACAGAATTTTCAAAAAGGAAAAATAAATAAATAACAGTTTGCTGTTTCTGAGGGGAAAAAAGTGACTGCCTGCTTACACTGGGTTAGTAGGCACATATGTAGTATATCAGTAGGGAAGGCTAAATACTATGTGTAAATGTATCACTAGCAAAGTAGAATCAAGCTCTGGGAATAATTTCCAGGCAATGCTTAGAATGGCCACAGGTAACATACCAGGAAATGGCTTGAAAGTGTTCCCGTTGCTTGGATAATTTTACAAGCCATTTGCAATATATATACTGTTTACCTAACAGACAAGCTCTAGGTTGGGTTTGCCTTCCATTTCTTACAGCCTTCTAATTTTCTCTAGCACTAGAATCCAAAAAGAATCCAGAGAACACTGGTGCAAAGAAAGGCATATTAAAACCAAATGTTACTCTTTTGGTCTAGAGTAACCTCAGAGGCTAAAAATTATAGGAGTGCTGGAAGTTCCACAATTAACTCTCCAAAGCTATTTTTCAATAGTCAAAACTACTCATTTACTTAAGTTAAGGAGTATACAACATTATAATAGTTAAATAATAATTACAAAAGACACTGTCATTTCCATCAACGTTTTTGTTTTAAATTACTCAGGGCATCTTGTGTATTTTTTTTCTTTCTTTCTTTTTTTAAAAAAGAAGCACAAATTAGATGCAGTTTATTTTTCTTACAAAGAAATGCTGACCTCTATTCAGAGCCTGTTAATAGCATTATTTCTTGTTTTTTTTCTTTCTATACACACAGAGGAAGGGAGAGGAGGGGTGTGGGGGAAGGGAGTGTTATAAAGACTTTTGCAGAAGCGTTTTTTTTTGCACCTTCAATTACCTCATGGCAGGTGCAATGGTCACTTTGTGCTCTCTTGAGGACAAAAGTGGCCATTTGTACTTACAAATACATGACCGTATCAGTAAAAATGAGGCCATGCTGAAAATTTGCCCTGAGATGTTTAAAGGACACTGAGTTTTGACTCAAATTTACACATAAGTCAATGCCAAATGACAAATTTCAAGCTTCACAAGTTCAGACATTGATCAGGGAATTGGAGCTTCAAAGCCACAAAGCTGAAAGCTTTTGGACCAAGGAATATTCAACAAAAGCTGTGTAAAAATACGTCAATGCGATGTGGTCACCTCAAGCAAAAATCAGCAAGGCACAACAATGAAGGATTCTAATTTCATCTATTTTTTGGACTTCCCTGGAAAAGGGGAATCCAATCTCTGTCAAAAGTTGATAACTACACTTTCAAAATGGACTTTCGGCCCATTTGAATAGGTATGAAATAATACCATTCATTTGTATCGCACTTAGTTTACAAATGGTTCCTATACATATTACAACATTTCTTCTCACTTCAAGGCTGCGAAGTAGGACAAATATAATTATCCTCATTTTATAGATGAGGGCACTGAAAGGAGATTTGTCTGAAGTAACTGCTAGGAAGCACTGGAATTAATAGATTAAAAAAAAAAATCTAGTGATATCATTCCAGGCTATGAAGACAAAGAATCTCCCAGTTCAGACAGCATAATATTTGATGAATTATCTTTGGGTGTGAGACAGGCGGTGTTGCTGGTCACACTGTAAATTGCCTTTGGTATTTACAGGATCCCATTGACATCCTAGGCATTTTCCTCCTCACTTACGAAGTTCAGTACTTAAATGCCTTTTAATTACATATTCGCATATAAATAATGTGTATATCTAGTTGTCTGCATACAGTTGATATTATAATAAGAATATTCTACTCTATGCCAGTAAGCATGTGCTATTATTTTAGTCTAAGAGAGTTTTGTTTCTCCACTGGGTAAGATGAAGTGATAGGTATGATTTTTAATCTTATATACTCTTTGAGGCATGAAAAAGTATTGCCTAGGTTAACATAAAATTGAAGTAGAATCTAACATTTACTTTACATAGAGGTAATACAAAACAACCCATAGAAAATAACCTACTTCTAAATCATAAAAGATAAACAACATCAATAATATTGACTATGTATTGATATTATAATCACCAGCTATGGTGCTGTGTGTTTTATAGTCATTACCTTATTTAATCCTCAGAACAACCTTATGAGGTAAGCATCGTAACATACAAATTTATGGATGAGGAAACTGAGTTTTAGAGAGGCTGGATAATTTCCCCAAGTTCATATAACTAGTAATGGTGAAAAAATAGATCAGAATCCAGTTTATATGATTAAATACTTCCCTTTAACCATTATGTCTCTGGTATTCAAACTACAGTGGTGTGCAGAAGAACAATCTGGGGCACTTGTTAAAATGTAGACTCCTGGGCACTATATACTGTAATTTGTCAGATCTGGGGTCGGGTCTGAGAATCTAAATTTTTAAAAATTTATGATTGACACACAACAATTGTACATAGTTATGGGGCACTGATGTTTCGATACATGTATACACTTGTGTAATGCATTTCAGTAAGCTCCCCAGGTAATTCTTGTGCTGATGATTTTTTCAACAGAATTTCAGAAGTAATGCCGTACATTCTACTGACATAGCTAACATCATTTTCTCCGTATTAATTTCATAGGAGTCTTTTTAAAAACAAATCATATATTTGGGGTTGTTTTTCTTTTTTTTGAAACTGATAAAGCTTACTGTCTCGGTGTAGTTGAGCAACTTACGAGAAGAACAGAAATTGTGATGTGATGTGACGTGAGGGCATTGATATTCGCATGATAGCTGCATGTGTATGAAACAGGTTTGGTCTGATTCAATGAGGCCAACCCACAGGCTTTCTCTCTGGGTGTAAGTAGAGGCAGCTAGACAGGTAAGTAAGAGAGGAGAAAAAGGAGAAATGAAGGTAGAAGGGAGAGGGAAGAAAAGAGAGAAAGGGAGTAAAGTTAAAGGATTAAGCTACTTTTGAACATAAATAAGTACATTTCTCTCAAAAGACAAACAGGTTCTGTTTAAAATTTGTGTTTTGACAGCCATGTCTTTTATTTGGTTTGTTTAGGTCCTTAAATGGAATGACAGGGCACACAATTCAATTGGCAGTTGTGATTAAGAGGTCAGGCAGTGAATTCAGTACTTTAAAAAAAATCTCTCCCTCTCTTTTGCCTCCTTCAACTCGTACTTTAGTCTCCTAACTTATTCATATCAGCAGGAAGCAGTGGCCGAGCACCACCCTCCACTTCCAAATCTAAGGACAAGCTTCATTATTACCTATTGCTTCAAGGAAATAAATTCAATGATGTTTAGATAATCCAGGCACATATATAGCTTTTCAGTCTCAATTGTTTTCTTTTTCTCCTTCTGAACTATTAATCTAGTATGAAAAGCTTAAAAATCAAAAGGCTTTTTAGAAAAGGAATCACTTTTGTCCCTATACAAAAGAACAGCAAAAAAGGTACTCCCAAGGACAGAGTCTGTTAAAAATCAGATTATTTCCACCACGCTCCCCTATTATTCACCTGTCAGTAAAATATGTCCTCTCATTGTCTCGGTTTGAATGCCTATTTTTATCTGACTGGAGCTATATGGTCATTTTTGTATTTATTACTAAATTCTTCAGGTTTCTTCCCCATTCTGGTCCCCCCACCCCGGAGCATGTTTTTCTGCTCTTAAAAACTGGGCCACATGCCTCTGAGGAGAAAGTAGTACATTATTTCATTCCCACCTTTTCTTCTTTTTTGGCATCTCTGAGGCTGCTATGCCCAGAAGTGCTTCCACTCAAGCTGGACCATCAAATCAATTATCACAGCAGTCTGCTTTCTAAATATGAATGGCAATGAATGACAACAGGCAAGGCAAACTTTCAGCTTGGATTTGTCATTGGGAATGTAAAGCTTTTTGTGTGTGTGTCCTCTCCTTCTTTTCTATCTCTCTCAGTTTCTCCCTGTCTTTCCCTCTCAATCTCTGTCTCTCATAGATGTTTGAGAGGGTCCAGCCGGTTGGCCAAATCCTGGCCCCCCGCTGTCTGCAGCTGCATTGTATCAAATCTTCAAATAAAAGCCTCACCTCTGTGAGTCAAAGTCACAAGAGAAAAATGGTACTGGGAGCCATTATTGCTATAAAATCTCTTCCTGCTAACCTCTGAGCCTGATTATTACTGCATCTGAAGAAACACAACGGTGTTGCATCCTTATTCATTTGGGCTGTTTAAAACGCTGGCCTGTTCCAGTATTTGAAGCTTCAATTGTTTTGTGCTTAATGTTGCTCATTTCATATCAAGTTCTTGGTTATGTGAAATATTTTAATTTTTAAAATGTTATTATATCCCAGCGGTTTAAAAAGATTGAGAAGGCCATAGAGAGAGAGAGACTGGTTTAAGCAAACCATAACTAGCTTTCATAATGCTGTATGTGGCCACTAATCCATCATTTTTGTGAGGATGTCTGCAATTTCTAATATACTATAAGGCTTTACGTTTCTTTTCTCAAGCTGAAAGCAATTCTTTTCATTGGCCAATGATGCCATACTTTTACCAATCATATTTATAAATATTGCTTTGAAAAATGAGTTCGAAGCAGTAACATCACGTGAAACTAGCAGACAATAGAATAAATTTTGCCAACTACTGTTAACCAGAAATTCTGTGCCAGTCTTTTAGAATATAGATTGTCTTGATTTAGTCAGATAACGATAAGTTGCATAAGGCTGTGCCTAGAATCAGTTTAACTGGCAAATTAAGTTGTCAGTTCTGTCATAATTAGTCCACCGTCATTGAAAAATACTCAACCACAGCCTACTTTATGACACACATACATTGCTCTTCGTGTGGGTGGAGGAGGGAGTAGAGATACAAAAGAGTATGAATTATAATTCCTGTTCTCTAGAAATGATCTAATTGAGGAGATAATGACACAGACTCTTGTCTTTTGACCAAACTTGAGTCAGGCTCTTCTGTGCTCCTTTTTTGACTAGGCTTGGTCTTGGGCCCTGTCCTTGGCTCATTTAGTGCAGTTTCAGCAAGAATCCTGTAGGGTTAGTTTAGTGAAAATCCCCCACCCTGGATATCTGATCAAATTCCTTATCCCTCACCTTGGATATCTTATCACCTTGGCTGCCTTCAGCAAGAATCTTGTCAAGTCAGTTTAGCCAGAATCCCCTTAGGCCTGATATCTCCTCAGTAATTTTCCAGCCACTGACCCCTACCCTGCTCTTTGGCTATAAATCTCCACTTGGTACTTGCTGTTTTTGGAGTTGAGCTGAATCTTGCTACCCTACTGTAGTAAGGTAGGAGTTTTACACAACTCCATTGCAGTAGTCCCTCTGAATGAAGTCTGCCTTACGGTCTTTAACAAGTGTCAGAATAATTTTTACTTTAATAAAAAGACACACAGATATAAAAACAAAACTAGAATAAAGGGTACTATTTGCTGTCAACAGAATTACACAGAAAGCATAAATTGTATAAATGTTGGAGGTAGAGTAATTCAAAATGGAGGGGTCAACAATGCTTTCATGAGGTGGATGAGCTCTGAGCTATGTGTGGTGAAAGCGTGGATGAGGTTTTCCTAGGCAAAGAGTAAGACTGAGGTTATTCCCCATGTGATAGTAAACAGCTTAAATTGATTTATTCATTGTTCCTTATTTGGAAAATTATTTTTGAGCTCAAAGTTCTCTAGCATCTAATTTTATAAATGGTTAACTAACAAAAGACACAAGAAACATGCATAAAGTAGAAAAAGGTAATCAATACATGAATGATAACCCTAAGGAATGGTCTTTGTGTAGCCTACTCTTGGCTTGTACGTATGATATGCTGGGTCAAAGATGGCTCTCAAGGGACCAATAATAGCTATAACAAATATAATTCTAATTCAGTCTGATTAGAGATTTTACAAGATAGTTCCTGATCTCTTAAGAATTGTGAGTTGCTCCAAAGGAGATCTTAATGGTCTATTTCTATCTGGATTTATAAAGACATCCTAGGTGGAGAGTAGATGTCCTAGAGTAGTTACAATCTATGACTGCTCTAGTCCAGAGCTGTATCCCTTGGGGACTCTTCCTAGGCCAGTGTCCACATCTTCTGTATGTTTCCTAGGTCTGCTGTAACAAATTACCACAAACTGGGTAACTTACAACGACAGAAATGTTTTCTCTTACAGCTCTGGAGGCAAGAATTTTGAAATAACGTGCTGGCAGGGTTGGTTCTTTCTGGAGGCTCTAAGGTAAAATTTGTTCCGTTCTTCTGTCCTAGCTTTCGCTGGCTGCCATCAATCCCTAGGATTCCTTGGCAGCTGCACCACTAAAATCTCTGCTTCCATAGTCACATGACATTCTCCCTGTGTGTCTGTGTGTCCCTGTGTCTCACATGGCCTTATAAAGATACTAGTCTAGTCATTGGCTTTAGGGCCCACCCGAATCCAGTATGGCTATATCTTAACTTGATTACATTTTCAAAGATGCTATTTTGTAGGGTCCTATTTTGCAAACAAGGTCCTATTCACAGATATGGGGTGGGGGAGGGTGTTAGGACTTCAACATACTTTTGGGGGTGACATAATTTAACCCACAACCCTCTCATGTCAATTATTAAAGTATTATTTCCCTAAATGGGATTACAGAATCCCATGTAATGATTTATTTTCCACAATGTTTTTCTTTTGAAACAAGCAAGTTCATATAACATCTATACCTAATAAATCACCTGATTTTCAACTAAAATGAAATGCTTAATTTCTAATTTCTTATCTAATTTAGTACATATTAGAGCTGTCTTCAAAATCTATTCTCTACTTCACATAGCGGGAGCAAGGTAGTGCACTCAAAGTTACATTAGGCCCTGTGGGGAGACAAAAAAAGGATAAAAAAAAATTGGCTTCTACTCTCATATAGTTTACAGCCTTGAGGTTTCGTAGCATAGAATGTTTGCAATGGAAGGGATCATAAAGATCATTTATTTTAAACCATTCATTTTATAGATGAGGCCTTTGAGGCCCAGAGAGGTTAACTAACTTGCCCAGGGCTCAAAAAGTTAATTGGGGAAATAGAACATGGAAGGGAAACAAATGAAGAGCACAATTTTAAAGAAATTCAGTTACTATTTCACTTTCATGTATGAGGTACACAGGGAATGTTGATAATGTACCATAGAGAGATTAGATCACAGTCTAGCAGTCAAGAGCAATTCTAGAGTAGATGCCAAGGCTCTTTATCTTCTCCTTTGCCCTGATCTCTGAAGTCTCCAAGAAAGCAAAATCACTCCCTGACCTTTCTTTTCCTGGGTCATGGGGCTTAACTCAAGTTTCAGTTGCCTGGGGAAGTAACACCTCTATAGTAGAAAGCACATGTCTACGTTGTTCTGCCTGCTGTAAATCTCTGATGACCATAAACTAATGGTGGACAAGTAGCCCCCAAAGGGGGCGGAGTCAGGGAGAAAGCATACAGGAGTTATAGATTTACTATAGAAAAGAGAACCATGATGCACGGCTCACTCTTTCCTGTTTCAAAAAGGAAATACACAGTATTACTGATTTTGAGGGGAAAAAAGGTGCATTGCCTACTTCGAATACAACCAATTGTTAAAATAGCTTGCAAGTCAGTTTGTAAGTCCAAACTCTTTTTTCCTTTCTCCTTTTACAGAAAATGTTTGATATATTAAAAAGAACTACCAATAATGGAATTAAAAACAATCAACCACTAGAGTTGAAGAACAATGAGGTACCATGACATTCTATCATAACCTAACTAAAGATTTAAAAAAACAACAAAAAACTAAAAAAAAAAAAAAAAAAAGGAAAGAAATTACAGGAGGAAACCAAGAATTTGCATATCTTTTTATTTTTCAACCATCATTAAATCATTATCAACTGAACCTAGTTTCTCTGTATTAATGGAACTAGCATTTAATCTGACTTGCCTAATATAGGGATAAGCTTACTTCTTTCTCATAAATGTACAAGATTTAAAATTAAAGTAGAAAAGCACCACTTTCCAAGTCTACTATTTTGGGATGCATTGAGAAATTAACTATGTTTCTACTAATTTATTCAATATTTCATTCAAAATATTCTTTACATAATTACATTTCTTAGAGCTAACTCTAAGAATTGCAATTTCAAATTAGGTGATTTCAAGTACACCTATATGCCTAGATGTGAATTAACACAAATTTTAGCATCATCAGCTCAAAAACAGAGCTGCAGAGAAACCAAGTAACGTGTTATGGATTAACATAAACAAATTTACATAATCAGAGATTCAAAGACATAGTAGAAAGTCATCTATTCTTTGAGGTTTTGGAAAAGAATAAAATTTGACAAAACAATGCATTATAATTATCATCTCCATGAATGTCTAACCATGAAATAGAATTTCTGGCTTTACTAGCAATAAGAATTATAAATTAAATGCTTCTTTGGGGATTGTTACACAATTGTGACAATACCAAAAACTTATCCCTCGTGAAATGATCCTCCTTATAAGAAAGTTACAATGCAGACTAACTTTGGAAAACTCCACAAATGAATAACTAACTAGAAGAATCATTCTTTCACTTCTCACTGACTTATGCCTACAGAGCTGAGTTTTTGTTGTTTATGATGTAGCTGAGAAGAGGTGCTCTTTAGTGTTTTTTTTTTTTTCAGAAACTTCATGAAGATCTGTAATTGGAAAAGTATCCACTGCCTAGATATTAAATCTAAATTCTATAATAGTCCCCCACTTTACTTCAGTAGTCAAACACACAGAAATCAATGCAAGGTTTCGATGAGAAATTCATAGGGAAATATAATTTCACATGATAATTCAACTCTAACTGTACTTCAATTTAGTAATTATTTGATCCACCTCCTGAAAACTGTAGAGCTGATTCACTTGCATAACTTTTCCCCTCTAACACAATGGATTATTTAATCTGAAAGGGATATGTATTTTAAAGTAGTATTACTCATCCAACTGAAAAAAATTAATTGTACAGCTCAGGCTTTTTTGAAGTTATATCTCATACTACAAGTTCTACACAAAAGCACTTTTCAAGCTCTTAAATATTGGTTAAATCTCAGAATTTCAGTCCTCAGACCCAAAAGACATACAATCTAATTAAAATTAGGCAAGATGCAGACATGGATTGTACATAATGGGGCCAGAAAGGACCTTTAGTTTAGAGTGCCTATACTTTTGCTACTTTGTTAACACAAGCCCAGACTGAACTTTGCTAGTTTGTTAGGTAAATCCTCGGCTGGGGGAGTGGCTTAAGTGTAAACTTAAACTTTTCCACCACTAATGTGTTAAATCACTACTCCTCTTGACTCCATGTGGAAAGTACAGCTACAATTTATAACCAAATATGAATACATCATAGTCAATTATGGGTATGTATTTCATGACTTTAACCAAAATTTGAACATGACTTTTTCAATATTTATGTTAATGTGATGTGATTTATCTTTAAACAGACTAAAATTAATGAGAAAATATGGACATTTCATTTAGAATGAAAGACAGATGATTAGGAAATTTGTCTTAAATATTAATATTAATGTGTTGGGTTCTATTAATAACAACACACAGTAAAGCTGCAATTGAGCTAAATTTTACATAATATAAGATGATGCACATAGGTAGATTTCTAACATTTTCCTGATGACTTGTTCTGCATATGTTGAAAAGGTTTCAAACTGTGTACTATAAGTGCTTTATTTTTTTAAAAAATGCGTTATGCTGCTCACTTTAGGTTTATAATAATAATGCTATTTTGTGATCAGTTTGGGGAGCCCTACAGTATTTCCCAAAATGACCTAGAGATGCAACTTGATAACTATATTTACTTAGCTACCATGATAATTAGAATCTAAACTTGCATTTCAAGATGGCATATCACCTATACAGCCCGATGAACTATTTTCTTGGCAAATAACTGATTGATGGTTCATTCTTAGTATGCTTGGAGAAACACATTAATAAGATAACTCATACCTTTTTTCACTCTGTAATATCTACAGATAATCTTATTTCAGATGACTCTAAGTAGCTAAACACGAATAAAAAAGAACACCTTTCTGGCTCATTAAGGCAATTGCTCAAGCTGTCATTAGCATTCTCTCTCTGAAAATGCAGTACAGGATGCAGCAGGCCTTGTCTGCTGCAGAAGCTAATGGCACAGAGCTACTTTTTGACAGCAGGACTAAATTTACATACTTTACATATTCAGTGAGTGAAGGAATAATTTACACTAATCAAATAAGCCATGTTTGGGGGATTTTCCCCTCATTTGAAATATACCTGTCCACTTTGCAGGCCTAGTCACCAACAATTGCATACTGAATAAATTAAGTGTGCCAAGCGAAAGGGGGCCTTTTCTACTTATTTAACTCCCCATTTTCTATAGGGTAATTGTAAATTATGCCTAGGAAGATAAATAGCAAGTCATGCCTGAAAAGATGAGATGCTCTGGTTTTCATCCTCAGATCTGCTAGGCTGACTACCTGTCAGATAAGGTTGAAGCCAGGATTATGTCTTCAAAAGCTGACAAACCACAGATTTTTATCACTAAATCAAACCTGCTGGGTTTAAGCTCTGTGAACTTTAATTATCTCATATTTAATTAAAAGAATTAGATTAAACCAAAAATGAAGGGTGGGGAAGGTCCTGGCAAAGGGGACTCAAGGAGTTATTGGGGATGAGGAGACTTCATTTTCACAAATCAGATTTCTCATTTCTAATAAAGCAAGGTTTACATTTAGAGGAGATTCAAGAAATCACTGGGCTGTACAATACTAGAGGTTATCTAGTCTGTCCCGGAATGATAATCATCTCCCCTGTTCTTAGAAATCTCTGCAGGAAGAGGGTCTACATATGTAGAAAAGGTTTCAAACTGCTAAGGGAACTATAAGTCAGTTTATTAGAGAAGGAGAAAATGAAAATTTTTATACGTCACTAATTAAAAGACAAGAATCATCCGTGCTCCAAAGGTTGCTTTCATTATTATTTTTCTTTATATAAGGCAAGACAGCATAATTACCAGTACTTTCTAAGTATCTAGTTTCATAATGGAATAGTCATAAGATAATGAATTATTTAATCAGTAAGTACTCATTGATGGTCTACTCCAGTAGTCAGCAAACTTTCTCTGTAAAGGGTCAGGTAGTAAATATTTTAGGCTTTGTGGGCCATAGGATCTCCGTCACAATTGCTCAACTCTGCTGCTGTAGCCCAAAAGCAGCCATAGATAATACATAAATGAATGGATGTGGCTATGTTCCAAAAAACTTTATTTATGGAAAGTTGAATTTCATACAATTTTCATGTCACAAAACATTATTCTTCTTGGGATTGTTTTCTAATCATTTAAAACCATAAGAAACAATCTTAGATTTGGGGCTGGATTTAGCCTGTAGTTTGTTATCCCCTGGTCTAGTCGACATTTAAGTCATTGTGAAAGGGAGAAAAGACGGTATGAAATGCGGCCCCTTTTCATACTGGTTGGGGAAACAAAAACAAAACCATGAAAAGATTGGCAAATAATATAAAACAGCACATAATAACGGGCTAAGTGTGTGGGATAGCACACAGGGGCTGAAAGATTTGGGGTCTGAGGAGGACATGACTCTGTGAGAGCTAGAATAGCCAGAACAGGACCCATGCAGCAACCAATTGTGCCAGGAAGAACTATAATAGTTGGATTTATATAAGTGGAGAAGAGCAGGAAATAGCACCCCAGGTGAGAGAAATAATATGAACCGGGATAGAGAAATGTGAATTAGCAGGTTGTATTTGTGGGAAAGTAGGTGAAAGGCCCGTTTCAGCAGAATCAATTGGAGAAATTAATTCATTCACTCAGTAGATAATTATTGATCATTTCTGTGTGTCAAGTATTATGCTAAACACTGGAGATACTGTGATGAGTGAGGCACAGTCCTTGCCCTCTAATTGCTCACAATCTTGTTAGAAGGACACACAAGCAAACAATTATAATACAGGATAAGATACAGGATACTCACATTGAAGAGTAAAGCTCTCAGAAAACTGTGGTGATATAAAAAATTATGTCAGTTCTCAACATTTCCTTCATTTACCTTTAAGGTAAAGATCTGTGGTTTAAACCATAAAGGGAATCCAAATGCGAAATAAAAATCTCTTTGTGACCCCCCCCCAGGCCTGATCATTTAAATATTCAAATATATCTGTCTTCCCCGAAGAAATGGCAAAATCACATAAACTTCCTTTAAGTAAGTTTCAGAAACCATTTGAAGATTATACTTTTAAAAGGGATTATTATTTTATTGGCTTGATTCATTGGAACTAGGCATATGTCACTGGTCCTAGCAATGTGCATACACCTATCTGTAAGCCTTTTCAGAGATGAGGTAAATTACTGTAGAAAAGCCTGGATTGCTTTTTCGCCAGAGATCTTTAAGAAAAGGATTTATATCTACCTGCATGAGATGGCTCAGGATCAATAATGCCTAGAGGACAGCATGAATTTTCGACTCTATGATTTGAAAACTCTTAAAAGTATTCCAATGAATATGTCCACAAATTACTCATTCTTTAAAAATGTAGTAGTGTTACAAGTCTTATCTGAGGTAAGAACTAAAAATTCAGCTACAAGTGTTCCTAGCGCTACGACCAAAGGAAATCTGAGTGAACTCATAAATCTCTTGCATGAGCCCCTAAGTGAAAGGGAACATTGAAAGATAATAGCATGCAGTTTGGAATTACACAAACCGGTGTTCAGATTCTGATTCAAACATTCACCAGCTGTGACCTTGGCCAAGCTACTTAACTTCTCTAACCCTCCAATCCTCCACCTGTAAACTTGGAAAATAAAACCTAATGATCAGGAGTATTGTGAAGATGCAATGAGATGGTATACATATGACACCTCGTACAGCGCCTTGCAAATAGTAGACATTCAATAAACGTTAAATTCCTTTGTTCTTTCTTCATTGCGAACTCCAACTCAACTGTTTTAGGGCAATGACCCTGAGCAGCAGGCACAAAGTTGTCATTTGCAGGGTAAAGGACCCAGGCAAGGTAAGTGAGCAGAAAAGAGGGAACAGGCCTGGTTGTGCGTGACCTTTCTTCTGTGGTTATTGGGGGTAGTGCTAGTTAACGACCAACTACTATAGGAGGCCCCTCTTGAGCTTCCCATTCTTCCTCAATCTAAATATGCACCTGCCTTCTCCGCTTTTACTTTCTCATTATAATGCTCTCTCAGCCGTAGACCACTTCTTAGAAGGCAGGGTCGTTGGTGAGGGGGAAAATGAACAGTGAGGAAAAACCAGAGGGAAATATAATTGTCCTAGCAGTACCTCTATTTCCTGCAATGTTAAGAAATATTCTTTGCTTTTTCTCGGTCCATTTCTAAACTCGTTCTCACACCCTTGGAATGCTGTGATACCAATACTGCCACTTGTAAAGAATATGTCATTCGTGCTTCTCTATTCAGCGTTAAAATGAGGCTTCCTCAGTAAATAATATATTTGATAGCCTCTCTGAGCTAGAATAAACACACCACTTTTGTACATAGCAGTTCCCATGGCCTTAGGAGTGCTTCCTGCAGTTCTGTTCTTAACCTGAATATTTCACATGCTTTGGAGCTGAGTCTGTTGCATGATTCTTCTTACACAGGCTTGAAATCTTCATTATATCGCATTATCTCTAAATATTCTATTTCTGCTTGCTAATAAATGTACATGCAGTAGTGCTGTTGCCCAATAAATGATTTCTGAATGAATTAATAATAAAATCAAATTTATATTTCCAGGTACACAATTCACAAGATTCCTAAAATATCCTAATAGTAAAATACCAGTAGGTTAAAAAAAAAACAATCACATTGCTATGAATCATTTCTGAAGGGTTGAGATCCACAGAGGAAAGCTTAAATTATCAGGGGTTTAGGTATATGCTGTAAACATACTTGCACAAGCCTGAATGCATAAATCTCATACATGCAAAGACAGAAAAATGCAAGTACTATCCTAGCTATTTGCAAGCACTGTATTAAAACACCTAGGTTACTTCTGGGTGTTTCAAGTTAGTGAAGGTCTTGGAAATGTTGATTAATTTATATTATATATGCTGAAATTATATATAATATATTGCATATATATGTGCTATATATGGGGCTAATAACTGGCAAAAACACAGCAACTCTTGTGGCTTTTGTCTTTAGTTTACATAATAGTCACTTCAATAATCAACAGTATACATTTATATAATGAAAACGTTCAGAAGATAGGGATCATGTCTTAGACATCTTTTGCATCCTGCTTAATGCCTGACAGAATGCTGTGCACTCTATAGTATGCATATAGTATCAAATGAATAGGAGCTGGAAATATTCATTGTAGAATATATATCTGTTTTCTTCCCAAGTCTGTATTTTCTTCCAGAGTATATATATATAGTCAACTGCCACGAAGTCAGTATTAAGGGGCATGCAGCATACATTTTACCAGAGAGCCTTAGGCAGAAAGAAAAGAGGACTGGGTGAAATGAATATCATATTTCTACTAGAAACTTTTACCATTTGATTATCTTAAAAAGTCATGTTGTACAATCACCCAAATCTATTTAAAACAGCACTCAGGCCATTTATGTAGCTGGTCTTGGACTAACCCTTGTTGTACAGGGATGATTTACCACTGTGGAAAGGAAATAAAGAGAAAAATTCTTTGAAATGTGTAGATAAATCAATAGATATTATAATGTACCTAGAACACTGAATAAGACAAAACCATGAATAGTTCATTTATAGTATCGGTTTAGGATTGTGCTACAGTAACTTAAAAGGAATATTTCAAAAAATTAGACCATACACAAATCACAGTTTTACTTCATTGGTTATCATGCAGGTCATGATGAATGTGTCACGTAATAAAGGAGTGAACTGGTTACTGCCAACACTCCATCTCAAGCTGCATTCTTGCTTATTTCTTTGGAAAGTAATAAGTTAATGAATAGATGCTACTTTCTATGATACGGATGTCCTTCAATACTAGAATCCATTGAATGCAGCAATGAATACATATTCATGAACGCGCACTCTTCTCAAAACAGGGATTTAGACAGTCTACTCCATTAAACATAAGTTTATTTTTCTTCCAGGTGTCAGCCAGGGAATCAACATTTTGGTCAGTGCCTTTTCATGGCGTTTGTCCTAATGGATGCCACCTGGAAAGAAAATCAACTGATGTTTAATGGAATAGATTTTCCAAATCTCCATTCTGAGAAGAGAATTGTTTCATGAAGAAGTAATTAACTCTAAATATTAATATTAGAAATGAATATAGATTCATAAATATAACTGTAGCTGAATCTGGCTAATTAAAATAAGAGACAAACAAAAACTATAATTTACTTTTTATTATTTATTCATTTTCTATTGATAATGCTAGTAACTAGATAACTAGAGCCTACATGTCATCATCAACTTGATGTTTTCATAGCTGAACTGTTTATTTTGATCATCCTATCAGGGCTTCTTGCATATGTGGTGTGGTCAACTGTGTCATCTGTCAGTCTGTTCCAGTTACAACAGGTATGAACAACAGATTACCTGTATTTTGATTTAGTGATTTGTCACGTTGATATACTCTCAGCACCACAATCATCTAAATGGTTAATAAATATTAACTAATGTATTAGTATTAAATAAAATGTTCACACAAAACCTAATAAACATGTATCCCCAAACCCTCTTGGCTTCCTTTATAAGTTATAATCCATTTTTTAAAAGTCCTTTGAGAGGCCGAGGCGGGTGGATTGTTTGAGCTCAGGAGTTCGAGACCAGCCTGAGCAAGAGCGAGACCCTGTCTCTACTAAAAAAACAGAAAGAAATTATCTGGACAACTAAAAATATATAGAAAAAAATTAGCTGGGCATGGTGGCGCATGCCTGTAGTCCCAGCTACTCGGGAGGCTGAGGCAGAAGGACACTTGAGCCCAGGAGTTTGAGGTTGCTGTGAGCTAGGCTGACGCCACGGCACTCTAGCCAGGGCAACAGAGTGAGACTCCGTCTCAAAAAAAAAAAAAAAAAAAAAGTCCTTTGAACTATTCTAGTCATGCTCGACAAATAGATATACCAAAATCAAACATAATCTAGGCTTGCTAGATATAAAACAATACACACTTGACAAAATGGAAGAAATACAGGGAATGATTTTGCCAAATTTTGTTAGGCCAAGAGGGATGGGGAATGGAGTGGTAAAGGCCATATATACGCTAGATTGATACAGTTCTTTCTGTTCTTGATGTTAAGATCAACAAACATCTCAGCACTTTGTTTCCATCACCATGGTAAGATACTGGGGCAAATGATTATGACACAAGTCCCTATGTCCTTAAAGACCTGTGTAGTTTAACAATCATTCTATCCTATGCATCCTAGGCGACCACTTAGTAATAGAGCATGATTACTAAGAGCAGCAGCCATGCTCATAAGTGACAGTGGCCAAAGGCTGACACTCAGAACATTATAATGGCCTAGTATTCTACTCTCCAGCAAGAGATGTCCCTGGTGTGGACAGTGTGATGGCAACAGGGATACACTGTGGAAAAATCCTAAGCGGGAAAATTTTGCTTCTATCTGTTTTTTTTTTTTTTTTTGAGACAGAGTCTCACTCTCTTGCCTGGAGCGAGTGCCGTGGCGTCAGCCTCGCTCACAGCAACCTCAAACTCCTGGACTCAAGCGATCCTCCTGCCTCAGCCTCCCAAGTAGCTGGGACTACAGGCATGAGCCACCATGCCCGGCTAATTTTTTCTATATATATTTTTAGCTGTCCAATTAATTTCTTTCTATTTTTGGTAGAGTCGGGGTCTCGCTCTTGCTCAGGCTGGTCTCGAACTCCTGAGCTCAGAATGATCCGCCCACCTCGGC
>CAUYSK010075919.1:0-20269 GCA_963575035.1 Avahi laniger
GAATATCAAAATTTGGTATATGTTTAAAATGGACTATTACTCAATCATAAGAAACGACAGTGATCTAGCACCTCTTATACTTTCCTGGATTAAACTTAAGCCCATTATCCAAAGTGAGACATCACAAGAGCAGAAGAATGGAATCCAGTTGCACTCGCCATCAAATTCATACTAACTGATCAACACTAGGTTGATCACATGGCAGAAATATTCTCTAGGGATTAGGGGGCTGGGGGGCAAATCTACAACTCAAGGACACTGGAAACACTAAAGGGAAGGAAGGGCATGCCTTTAACCCGCACTTGAGTGAGACAAAGACATAAAATGTAACTGTAATGCTTGTACCCTCACAATACCCTGGAATAATAATAATAATGATTAAAACCCTGGAATTCCTGAATAGATGAATAGGAGTAGTAAGATTGAAGCTGTAATTTAAAAAATATCCCAACAAAGGAAATTTCTGGACCATATGAAATCACAGATGAATTCTACCAAATCTACAAAAAAGAACTGGTATCCCTTCTACAAAAATTATTTCATAACATCTAGAAGAGAATGCTCCCTAACTCATTCTCTGAAGCCAGTGTCACCTTGATTTCAAAGACAGGAAAGGATATAACAACAACAAACTACAGATAAATATCCTTATAAATCAGATGTAAATATTCTCAAGAAAATACTAGCAAGCCTAATTCAACAACACGTGATAAATATAATCCACCATGACCAAGTATGCTTCATCCCAGTGATTGCAGGATGATTCAATGCACGCAAATCACTAAACGTGATTCACCACATAAAGAGAAACCAAAACAAAAAGTGTATAATCATCTCAATAGATTCAGAGAAAGTATTCAGTAAAATCCAGCACCCTTTCATGATAAAAACTTCCAACAAATTGGGACATAACTTAACATTATAAATGCCATATATGACAAAACTGCATCATACTGAATGGAGAAATGTTGAAAGCATTTCTCCTAAGAACTGAAACAAATCAAAGATGCCCACTGTCACTACTTCTATTCAACATAGTGCTAGAAGTCCTAGCCAGAACAATCAGGCAAAAGAAATAAATAAAGGGCATCCAAATCAGGAGTAAGGAGGTCAAATTATCACTGTTTTCTGAAAATATAATTTTGTATTTTGAAAACCCTGAAGACTCGTCCACAAGACTCAGGAATTGATAAACATATGCAACAAACTCTCAAGTTACAAAATTAATGTACACAAACCAGTAGCATTCCTATGCATCAATAACAGTCAAACTGAGAATTAAATCAAGGACTCAATAACCATGCATAATAGCTACAGAGAAAATAAAATACATAGAAGTATACTTAATAAAGGAGGTAAAAGATCTCTACAAGGAGAACTACAAAACACTGATGAAATAAATCATAGATGACACAAAGAAATGAAAAAACATCCTTTGCCCATGCATTGGCAGAATTAGCATTGTTAAAATAGCCATACTGCCCAAAGTGATTCACACATTCAACACAATTTCCATCAAAATAGAAATGTCATTTTTCAAAGAACTAAACATTCCAACATTTCTTATGGAATCAAAAAAGAGTCCAGATAGTAAAAGCAATCCTAAGCAAAAAGAGCAAATGTGGGAGCATCACATTACCTGACTGCAAATTACACTACAGGCTATTGTAATCAAAAAAGCATTGCACTTCTATAAAGGCCGACACATAGCCCCTTGAAACACAAGGAAGAATCAAGAAATAAAACCATAAACCTATGATCAACTGATTTTTGACAGAGCAGACAAGAATATGCATTATGGAAAAGAAGCCTTATTCAATGATGCGGGGAAACTTGGATAGTCACATGCAGAGGAATAAAACAGGAATCTATTTCTCACCATTCAGAAAAATTAATTCAAGGTGGATAAAGAACATAAATGTAAGACATAAAATCATAAAAATTCTAGAAACAAATGTTGGAAAAACTCTTTTAGTTATCAACCTAAGTAAAGAACTTATGACCAAGACCCCAAAGATAAATATAGCCACAAAAATAAATAAATAAATGTCACTTAATTAAATTTAAAACCTTCTGCATAGCAAAGGAAATAACAGAGTGAATAGACAACCTACAGACTGGGAGAAAGTAGTCACAAAAAGACTAATATGCAGAAAGTATAAAGAACTCAAATCAGTAAGAAAAAACTTCATATAAAGGGGAGAAATAGACATAAACAGTACTTTTTCAAAAGAATATAGTCAAATAAATGAAAAAAATGTTGAGTATCACTGATCATCAGAGAAATGCAAATTAACACTACATCGAGATACCACTTTACCCCATTGGAATGACCACTCTTAAAAAGTGAAAAAACAATAGATGCTGACATGGATGCAAAGAGAAAAGGATGCTTGTACTGTTGGTTGGACTATGAACTAGTATAACCTCTATGGAAATCAGTGTGGAGATTCCTCAAAGAACTAAAAGTATACCTACCCTTCAATCCAGTAATCCCACTACTGGATATTTACCTAAAGGAAAAAGAAGCCGTTTTACACTCAAACGTTTATCACAGCACAATTCATAATTGCAAAGATCTTGAAACAACCTAATTGCCCATTAATTCTTGAGTGGAATAACAAAATGTGATACATACACATGCACCCCCAATATGGCGTACTTCTCAGACATAAAACAGAATGAAATCATGTCTTTTGCAGCAATGTGGATGGAACTGGAGATCATCATCCTAAGTGAAGTATCCTGAATGAAAAAAAAACATGTGTTTTCACTAATAAATGGGATCTAAATGATGGGTGCACACAGACACAAGGTGATATAAAGAAACTTGGAAACTGAAAAGTGGGGAGAGTAGGAGGACATGAGGATAAAAAACTTACTTATCAGGTATAATGAACTCTATTCTGGTGGCAGACATACCGAAAGTCCTGACTTAAGTATTATACATGATAGTCATCTAACAAAAACATTTATACTCACTTAGTGTTTTGAAGTAAAAAAACCCAAGGAAATCAGAGGTAATCGAAAACAAAATTAATATATATTATATGAAAACTTCTATGCATCAATAAGAAATGAAACTTCAGGCTAGTAATAAATCAGACAAAAGTTAATGCCAGTGAGCTGAAAGTAAAAGAAATACACATAGATTTAAATTAAAAATACGAAGACAATCAACCTCACATGTGAGATCATTGTAACTACCCAAGATTCAATTTTTCATCTCTCAGATAAGCAAAGGCCTACAAAACTTAATAATATAAGATGTTGTTAAAGGTGTGGGGAATCATGTACTTTCATGCATTGCTGGGAGCATAAATCTGCACAACTTATGCAGAGTGCAGTTAAGCTGTATCTATCAAATTATAAACCAATATACCCTGTGACCATCAATACTATTACCAGAAATTTAACCTGCAGATCTATTTTCACATGTGTAAAATGACATATATATTCATTTTACTGTTTTTATTATCAAAGTCTTAGAAATAACTTGATACCTATTAGTATAGACTGTTTTAGTGAGATACATCCATACAATGCATGCATAAAAAAAGGAGTAATCTCTAAGACATATTATTAAGTGGAAAAAAACAAGGTAACAGAGAAATGTATGGATTGTCACTATATTCTTCAAAAGATAGGAAAAAAACAGAAATTCAACTGATAATGTTGGCTGACTCTAGAGAGAGAAACTGAATATGTGTCAGACACATATATGAGAGAGGTTTTCATTGCGCACACCTTTGTACTGTTGGAATTTTAAATTGTGTGAACATATAAGCAATTGAAAAAAAATTTAAACAAAAAAATTGAGTGTACCAACAATGATTGATGAGCACAGACTTAATGATGAGAGTTCAGAAATTTGATAAAAGTACTAATGAAAAATACAGGAAATCCCCAGGAATTTCCTATTATGGATTTAATGAGCTGGCAGGTAGAGAAACCCAAAACGGATTAAGAAAAGCAACTGGGAGGCTTTGTAATCCTTTGAGAATCTCAACTACTCTTCTTCAAATTTTTATATTAATAATAAAGATAGTAATCACACCAGTATTTCACAATGTTCTTTCTTGTATCAATACTTTTGTAATCTTTTAGGAATTAATTCTGAATCATCTTTGTAATTTTTTTATTATTATTTTTTTATTTCAGCACATTACAGGGGTACAAATATTTAGATTACATATATTGTTGCCTTTGCCCTGCCAGAACCAGAGCTTCAAGCATGTCTATCCCCCAGACTGCAGTACAACATCCATTAGGTGGGAATATATACATCCCTTCCTCTTTTGATAATGGTATTTATCAAAAAATCCCAAAACAATAAATGTTGGCATGGATGTGGAGAGACAGCAACACTCACACACTGCTGGTGGGACGGCAGACTAGTATAACCCTATGAAAAGCAATGTGGACATACCTCAATGAGCTACAAGTAGAACTACCATTTGATTCAGCAATCTCATTACTGGGCATCTACCCAGAGGGAAAAAGACATTTTGTAATAAAGACACCTTAACTAGAATGTTTACAGCAACACAATTCACCATTGCAAAGATGTGGAAACAACCCAGTGCCCATCTTTGTAATTTCACTGCAATAATTTATGCTAAATTTCACTTTCCAGATTTGCTAATTTTTACTAAGTGCTGGATTTACAGAACAAATTTGTTAAATTGCCAAAATGGAGTCAAAATTTTCTCCAAGGTAGTTTGGAATAATTGTTAATAGTTTGCTTTGTCAAGAATTGACAACTTTACAATGGTAAATTATCACATCTAGAAGTGGGCAATGTAAACATTATGTAAACATTAAATTATCTTTAATATATTTAAAACACATAAAAAATTACATTTAGAAGAAATTACATGTGTGTATGTGCATATAAATGCATATAACAATATTTATGTGGGCATGCTTATTTGTGTATGAATAGAATTATGTGTGCTAAACATACTCTTTCTGTGTTTATGTTAATTATGGCTATCTCTCTTGGTTGGAGGTCCAAGAATTTTTTTTTAATTTTATCCACTGTACTATCTATATTGTTTGTTTTTGCGAGACATATATATTATTTAACCACTTAAAAAATCAACAGATGTACTTTGAGAATAAAATAGTCACTTGTATCAAGGTCAACAATCTCACAGAAAAAGACAAAAATATTATTAAGATTTAATGAAATAAAGAACTCTTGCAGGCAGAATAAGAAGTTGTGTGGTAAGACAATGACACAGGTTAAAGGAAACTTACTCCTCTCAGCACATGTTTAGAAGAGTTGGATACGTTTGTAAGTTGCCTTAGAGCATTATTAAAACAATGAAAAATGAAACAAGCTTTAAAAACTTATATTAGTCTACTAGTTGTCTTTTGTTTGTCTTTATTTTTTAAATTTTCTTATTTTAGCATATTATGGGTGTACAAATGTTTAGATTACATATATTGCCTTTGGCCCTCAACCTCGAGTCAGAGCTTTGTCCATCCCCCAGATGGTGTGCATCACACTCATATGTATGTATATATCCTTCTCCTCCTATCCCCTCCATCTGCCCAACGCCCACAAATACTAGTGTCTTTTAATTTCCTGTAATTGACAGGCTCAGTTTGCCAAATATCTTAGAGTTAAATAATTATAATAGTAATAAAAACAGTTAACATTTACAGTATGATTCCTATCATATGCTTTTACTTTCTCTCCATAGTCTTGTAAAGCAGACACTATTATGATAGCCATTACACAGATGATGAATAGAAATTACATCAAACTAAAATATGGTGATGTTAAACATCAAGAAAGCGAAAAAATCTAACAAGACAAATTCAGGATTGGCACAGGCAGTGCACAGTTTGTGCTCTTACCTGCCATGCTTTACTAAAGAACTCTATTACTAATTTGCAACATCCTGAAGATAAATACTGTAGAAAAGAATTTCCTTTGTATTAAAATAAATTCAATATAAATCAATTATAATAAGCATATAAGTAACAAACAAATACAAAAAAAGATTGTTTTTAAAAAGATGAAGGCAGCTTATTTCAGGCAGCCTCATCATATTCATTGCATTCAAATATATTGAGAGTGGAACATTTGCATACCCTAATAAAAATGATCTAGACCATGGACGTTATTTATCTGTTCATATTGTAAAATTTAAGAGATTCAACAGTGACTGTATCAGTTAGATTTTACTGTACAACAAACCATCTCAAACTCAGTGTTCAGTGATCATTTCTTCTTGTGCTTATGGGTCTTCAGGCTTCCTGCTGCACGTATTCATTCTGGGGCTTGGGCGGAAGCGGTAGAAGCCACCTGGGGAAAACTGTCTTCTGTGGCCATGGCAAAGGCCCAGGAAACAAGCTCAACTGCACAAGCACATCTCAAGCTTATGTCATCTTGCTTATGTCATCTTTGCTAATATGCTATGGGACAAAGTCAGTCACCTGGTACAGCGCAACAGCAATGAGATAGAGATATGTATTCTCCCCTAGTGGGAAAGGAGGGGGGTATATATTTATAAAAATAATCCAACCACCCTGATGACTAAATCCTATGGTAACTTAAACACTATTTCCTCTGTTCTTCGCTAAGGAATTCTTTATAAGTTTATTGTAATACAGTACAGTACCTGCCTATTATTGCTTGCATTCATATGTTAAGAAGTGAGTCATTTCCATGTTTACAAATGATGGCTCAGTATTTTCTTGAGTCATGTGATATGATGGATTTGAAAATTTAAAACATAATCTGTATATGTACACCATGGAGTTTTACTCAGCTACCAAAAACAATGGCTGTCTAGCACCTCTTGCATTATCTTAGATAGAGCTGGAGCCCATTCTGCTAAGTGAAGTAACACAAGAATAGAAAAATAAGCACCACATGTACTCATCATAAAATTGGCATTAACTGATATAATACTTAAGTGTACATATAGTAATAACATTCGTCGGGCACCAGGCAGATGGGAGGGGGAGGAGAGATTGGGTATATTGACATTTAATGGTTGTGATGTGCACCATCTGAGGGATGGACACACTTGATACTTTGACTCAGGTGGGGCAAAGACAATATAGGTAACCTAAACATTTGTACCCCCATAATATGCTGAATTAAAAGAAAAATAAATAAATTAAAAAAAATAAAAATCCTAGTCTGAGGAGCCAATTCTGTCTCTCAGGTGGCCTCATTCTACCCACAAGTTAAAAAAAACTCACGTAGCTTTCACAGCCTGGACACTTTATGAAATTGAATAGTAGTCATTCTGGCAGGGTGTGGCAGGTGGTCCCCAGAGACCAAGAACTGGGGTTCAGTGCTTACCTGGTGTTACTGAGCAAATGACCACTGGCTTTTCACTCCACAAAACCAAATCCCAGCACAGGATGCCTCCTCATCTCCACCTTCAAAGGAGCAAGAGAGATGATTTGGCAACTCTCTAACCAAGGGTCATAAAATGGTATTTTCTGTGTCATGTGACTGTGGGAAAAACATATACAAGAGAAATGAGGCATCGATGTATGTATTGGCCATTCATTGTCCTGGCAATCACATTCTCTCTTCTGTAATCATAGTAGATGAATTCATCCAACATGTATTCAATAACTACTTGATAGAATCTTTCTATATATCTGTGTCCAGCATAAAGCTGTAGTCAAGACACAGCAAAAACAGTTCTAAGAGGGAAGTTTATAGCAACAAATGTCCTCATGAAAAAAGTGTAATTATTTTGAATAAACCATCTAACAATGCATCTTAAAGAACAAGAAAAGCAAAAACAAATTAAAAATTTGTAAAAAAGAAAAAATAAAAGGACAAAAAGAAATAATAGATGATAGCAGAACTAAAAATAAAGATCCTCCCTTCCAAATTCAAGTGACCAAAAAAAGTTGGCTTTTTGAAAAGATAATCAAAATTTACAAACTGCTAGGTAGACTAATCAAAAAAAAAAAAAGGGACAAGATCCATGACGCAAATAAACAATACAAGAAATAAAAAAGAGACATTGTAACTGATAGCACAGAAATACAAAATATCATCAGAGACTACTATGAATAACTATCAACTAATAAACTAGAAAACACACAGGAAATGGATAAATTTTGGGACACATACAACCTACCAAGATTGAATCAGAAAGAAATACAAAACCTAAAAAGCCCAATAATGAATAAGGAGATTGAATCAGTAATAAGAAGTCTCACAAACACAAAAGTTCAGGAGTAACAGCTTCACTTTTAAATTTTATCAAACTGTCTTAGAAGAAATAATACCAACTGTCTTCAAACTTTTGCAAAAAAAAAAAAGAACATGAAGAAATTTTGTCTAACTCATTCTATAATGCCAGCATTACCCTAATATCAAAACCAGACAAAGACACAATAGAAAAAGAAAATGACAGGCCAAAATCTCTGGTGAACATATTCAAAAATCCTTAACAAATTACGAGCAAACCAAATCCAATAGCACATCAAAAAATGTAATACACTAAATTAGTTTATAAATACCTTGAGTCTCTTGGTTTAATCCATGTTGTTTTCTAGATATAATACCATGTCATCAGCAAATAGTGAGAGTTTGTTCTCATCTGTTCCCATTCATATGTCTTTAATCCCACTCTCTTGCCTGATTGCTGTGGCCAGGACTTCAAGCATTATGTTGAATAGAAGTGGAGATAACAGGTGACCTTGTCTGGTTCCAGTTCTAAGGAGAAATGTTTTCAATTTTTCCCCATTCAGTATGATGCTGGCTGTGGGTTTGTCATAAATGGCTTGTATCATTTTTAGGTAAGCCCCATCTATGCCTATTTTGTTAAACATTTTTATCACAAAAGGGTGTTGAATTTTGTCAAATGGTTTTTCTGCATCTATTGAGAGAATGATATGGTTTTTGTTTTTGCTTCTGCTTATGTTGTGAATTACGTTTATAGATTTGCATATGTTGAACCATCCCTGCATCTCTGGAATGAAGTCCACTTGGTCATGATGGATTATTTTCTTAAGAAGCACCTGGATTTGGTTAGCTAGAATTTTTTTGAGAACTTTTGCATCTATATTCATAGGGATATTTGTCTGTAGTTTTCCTTTTTTGTTGCATCCTTTCCTGGTTTTGGTATCAGGGTTATGTTGGTTTCATAAAATGTGTTGGGGAAGAATCCATCCTTCTCGATGATGTGGAATAATTTCTGCAGGATAGACACCAGTTCTTCCTTATAGATGTGGTAAAATTCGGCTGTGAAACCATCTGGTCCGGGACTTTTCTTTTTTGGAATGTCTTTTATTGCTGTTTCAATTTCAGTCCTTGATAATGGTCTGTTTAGGAATTGTATTTCTTCCTGGTTGAGCCTAGGGAGGCTGTGTGTTTTTAAAAATTTGTCCATTTCCTTCACATTTTCCAGTTTGTGTTTTTCTAATATTCATAAATTATATCTTCAATCTCCACAATATCAGTTGTAACTTCTTTTTTGTTCCTGGTGGAGCTTATTAGGGATTTTTTTTCATTAGTTTAGGCAAAGGTGTGTTAATTTTGTTTATTTTTTCAAAGAACCAACTTTTTGTTTTATTAATCTTCTGTATAGTTTCCCTGTTGTCAATTTCATTTAGATCTCATTTGATCTTATTAATTTCCCTTCTTCTGTTGGGTTTGGGGTTGGTCTGTTCTTCTTTTTCCAGTTCTTTGAGTCGATTCATTAGATTGTCTATTTGTGATCTTTTTGACTTTTGGGTATAGGCATTTATGGAAATAAACTTTCCTCTCAGGACTGCTTTGGCTCTGTCCCACAGATTTTGATAACTTGTGTCACCCTTGTCAGTTAGTTCAAGGAATCTTTTGATTTCCATCTTTACTTTATCATTTATGAAGGAATCATTCAGCAGAAAGTTGTTTAATTTCCATGACTGTGCAGAGATGAGAGTTTCTATTAAGGTTGATTTCTGTTTATATTCCACTGTGATCTGAGAAGATGCATGGCATGATTTCTATTTTTTTAATTTTTTTGAGACATGCTTTGTGTTCTAGAATATGGTCAATCTTAGAGAATGTCCCATGAGCTGGTGAGAAGAACATGTATTAAGTGGTTTTTGGGTAGAATGCTGGAACATATTATACTAAGTGAGGTATCCCAAGAATGGAAAGACAAGCACCACATGTACTCACCATCAAACTGGTATTAACTGATCAACACATAAGTGCACATATAAGAATAACATCTATTGGATGTTGGGGAGAGGGGACGGGGGAGGGGAGAGGAGGGAGGAGTGGACGGGTATATGCATACGCAAAGAGTGCGATGGGAACTACCCGAAGGATGGACATATTTGAAATTCGGACTTGGGGAGGGGAGGACAAGGACAACGTAGGTAACCTAAACATCTGTACCCTTATAATATGTTGAAATAAAATATATATATATATGTATAATACACTACGATCAGTAGGATTTCTCCTAGTGATGCAAGCATGGTTTAACATGTGCAATCACTCAACATGATGCACCATGTCAACAGAATAAAAAGCAATGACCATATCATCATCTCAATAGATGCAGAAAAAGCATTTGACAAAATTCAGCATTCCTTCATGATAACAACTCTCAATAAATGAGGCATAAAAGGAACAAACCTCAACATAATAAAGGCTGAATATAACAAACACACAGGTACCATCATAGTGGATGGGGAAAAGTTTAAAGCTTTTCTTCTAAGAACTGGAACAAGACAAAGATGTCCACTTTTCACAACTCCTATTCAACACAGGAGAGCAACTGGGCAAGAAAAAGAAGTAAAAGACA
This sequence comes from Avahi laniger, assembly GCA_963575035.1. Lineage (NCBI taxonomy): Eukaryota > Metazoa > Chordata > Mammalia > Primates > Indriidae > Avahi > Avahi laniger. Next base: position 10,794 of record CAUYSK010075919.1, read on the forward strand.
ACCAAATTGAAAAAGAGGGAGTCAAATATCCCTGTTAACTGATGATATTATCTTATATCTAGAAAAACCTAAAGAGAGAATTGGAAAAAAACCATTAAATTTGTTGTTAGTAAAGGTGCAGAAAAATTAAGAAGGCAATTCAATTTACAAAAGGTACAAAAATATAAAATATCTATGAATACATTTAACCAAGAAGGTGAAAAATCTCTGCAAGGAAAAACTATAAAAGACTAATGGAAGAAATTGAACAGGACACAAACAGAAATATATTCTGTGTTCATGGATTAGAGGAATTAATATTATAAAATGACCATATTGCCAAAAGCAGGTGAGAGATTCAATGCAATCCCTGTCAAAATACCAATGTTATTTTTCACAGAAATAGAAAAAAAAAATCCTAGAAGTTAGATAGGACCAAAAAGACCTTGCATATCCAAAGCAACTCTCATCTAAAAAACCAAGCTGGAGGCTTCACACTAGCTGACTTCAAAATATATTACAAGGGTAGAGTAACCAAAACAGCATGGTATTAGCATAAAAATAGACACAGAAAAATGGAACAGAATAGAGAACCCAGAAATAAATCCATGTTTTTCCAGCAAACTGATTTTTGACAGAGGTGCCAAGAACATACATTGTTGGGGAAAGAACACCTTCTCTGATAAATGGTTCTGGGGAAATTTGATATCAGTATGCAGAAGAATGAATCTGGACCCCTGTTTCTCACCATATATCAACTCAAGATGGGTTAAACAGTTAAATGGAAGACCTGAAATTATAAAACTACTAGATGAAACCATAGATAACACCTTTAGACAACAATTTCATGACAAAACCCTCAAAAGCATCCAAAAGAGACAAATGAGCTTATATGAAATAAAAACATGGCTGCCCAATAAAAGAACAAAATCAACAGAGCAAAGAGACAACCTGTTCAATGTGAGAAAATATTTGCAAAATATTCATCCAACAAGTGCCTAATATTCATAATATAAAAAGCACTAAAATAACAAAACAGTGAAACAAAACAAAATAAAACAAACTACAAACAGTCCCATTTATTTGTGTGGCAAAAGATACAAACAGACACCATCGTTAGCAGTTGCCGGATGCGGAAAGCTGGCCTCAGAGTTATGATCCTATTAGATGACCTAATTTGGTCTGTCAGCCTGAATCGCTGGGCTGTCAATTACTGATCTGTGCTAAGGCCCCACAGATTCAGGACAGTCACACAGGGAAAGTGGGTTTTCTTGCTTCTCCCTACCTCAAGGGGCGGAGATCTCCACTCCCAGTGCAAAAAGTCCCTGTGCAAGGGAAAGGTTGATGCCCCAGACTATCCAGTGCCCCAACACCTGGAAATCCCACAGGCGGTGGCCACCCACTGCTGGGAAACTAGTGTCGTGAGGAAGCACTCAAAATTCGCTTATCCACAGAGGTCTGGCTAGCCAAATCAATAGGTCATGGAAGGGTGGAGCCTGTCTCACCCAGCACAAGAGTTCCCGAAGCTGGAAGAGGAGTGCCATCTGAAACTGTAGCATGCCACAGCATCTGGGTTGTGGACCCCCAAAATAACAGTCACCCATCCACAGGTATCTACTGCTGGGGGAAACAGTTCAAGAGTTAGTAGATGCCGGATCAGTGAGCTGAATAAACAGGGCACCCACTGTCTCTTGTGTGTCACTGTCTCTCAATCTCACTCCTGTCCAGCAGGAGGTCTTGCTCTTTCTGACCCACCCTGAGCCCGTCTAATCATCAGCAGATGTAGATTTCTTATGACCATAACTTAAGTTTAAGCAATATGGAACACAGACATTTTCAGTGAGATATTTACTAAGTTTATAAATGTCTAACTAACTTGTCACAATAGTATTCATGTCATTCAATTTAAGGATTGAAAAGTAATTTCAGCCTTTATAGTATGACACATTTTCTGGAAATATAAGGCATGGGGGAAACAAGTCAAAGGCTCAGCATAAAAGTTTGGGAGATTTTGCCCCATTTCTATCCACTTTTTTAAAAGGGCATTGTGGCTTTACGCCCCTTTGGCTTCCTCACAAGCAGTTTTCATTCTCTTGAGTAAGTTATGTTCATATTATCTAATCTTTAAGTCAGACTTGTTTATTCAGGCACTGTACTAGGCCTTGATGAAAAGAACCATCACCTTATCAGCAGCAGTTGCTACTGACATTCACTGATCTTGCCAAGCACTGTTCTCAATTGTTTATATGTATTATCACATTCATTTTCACAGCAAACCTACTAGATCGGTATTATTATTATCATTTATGTTGAGGGCACTGAGGAACAGAGCAGAAATGGGACTTTGGACAGTTGGTAAGTGGCAGTGAATGGAATCCCCACTGAATCATTACATCATGGAACAATACATTCTCTAAAAGAAACTGATAAATAGTACAGTGGAACAGAAATGTCCCCAAAGTAAAGCATGAGAGCAATCCAAATCCCAGGGAAAGAATATACGATTGTTTAAAATGGGGTTAACTGAACATCAATGGAAGATCAATAAGCTACATCCCAAAACAAAAAAAATGCAAAAAAATTCCTACATATTTTAGATTGTGATATATTTATACTATATAATCATTAGAAGAAAATAAAGGAAACATTCAGAGTCTTGGGGCAGGAAAGGCATTTCTAAACATAATGTGAAATAAAGAAATGACTCCCTCCAAAAAAGACAAGCAGATTGAACATAATCTGCTTTTAATTTAAATAACAAGAGCATAAGCAATGTTATAAGACAAATAACACATTGGCAGAAAATATATTTCAACATATAAGATAGAAAAATACATTAGAAAAATACAGTATATAGAAAGTTCATTCAGTTAAAAAAAGAAAAGACAAACTAACAGAAAAATGGTAAAGAATATCAATAAACAATACATAGAAAAAAAATTGGATAAATACAGATTTGAAAGATAACCATTCTTTTTAATAAACACAAAGTAAAATACTAAGAAATTACTTTTTTTCTAGAAGTATAAATATATATTGGTGCAACTTGTTTTTGGATGACTATTATAAGTCTTCAAATTTTAATGAATATATTATGTGTTTTAGCAATCTAATATTTAAGTATACACACTATAGAACAACTTCAAAGAGCTACAATGTACAACTGTAGGACTTCACTGGGGAAAAAAGATAACATGAAAATGAGGGAGAACTGGCCGGGTGTGGTGGCTCATGCCTGTAATCCAAGCACTCTGGGAGGCTGAGGCGAGCGTATCGTTCTGAGCTTAGGAGTTCGAGACCAGCCTGAGCAAGAGCAAGACCCCATGTCTACCAAAAAAAAAAAAAAATACATAAAAATAGAAAGAAATTAACTGGACAGCTAAAAATATATAGAGAAAAAAATTAGTTAGGCATGGTGGAACATGTCTATAGTCCCAGCTATTTGGAAGGCTGAGACAGTAGGATTGCTTGAGCCCAGGAGCTGGAGGTGGCTGTGAGCTAGACTGACGCCATGGCACTTACCCCAGGCAAGCGAGTGAGACTCTGTCTCAAAAAAAGAAAAAAAAAAACGAAAATGAGAGAGAACTCTTATAAATTAAATATATAATAAAATGAAAAAATATTTCAAAAAGTTGAACAAAAAGATATAGCCTAGTAAAATAAGAGAAGAAAAAATTATAGATTATCAATTCAGAAGATTTAACATGCAATTGATAGGAATTTCTAAAATAGAAAAAAAATGGAGAAAACCAGATTATCAAATAAATAAAAGATCCCTGAGCTGAATAAAGTGAGAATTTCATCTGAAGAAGAGTGGATTTGACTTCATCCTAAAGAAGGGAAAAGCATGAAACATAGAAAGGAAAATAATTAGAAACTTATTGTTCTAAAAAAAATCTATACAGTAATGGTAATATTGCCAGCAATAATTAGCTATACAATCAATATAATTCCCTTTATAATGAAGACGCAAATCCTTCAGTGAATTCTTTTTCCTTGAACTAAGGCAAAATTTGTACAACATAAAATTATCCATTTTAGAATGAATGCTTGAAAGGCATTTAATGACATTCACAATGTTATACAACTAGCACTTCTACCTAGTTTGAAAATATTTTCATCACTCCCACTCCAAAAATGTTATGCATTCACTCCATTCCCTTCCTCCACAGCACCTAACAACTACTTATCTGCTCTCTGTCTCTATGGATTTGCTTATTCTTGATATTTTATATATGTATCCTTTTATATATGGTTTATTTAATTTATACCCTCAGAGTTCATCTATATTGTAACATGTATCAGTATGTCTTCATAACAATCCATTCTATGTATATATCACAATTTGTTTATCCATTTGTCCTTTGATGTGCATTTGTGTTGCTACTACATTTTAGCCATTTTGAATACTGCTGCTATGAACATTTGTGTACTATATTTATTTAAATACCTGTTTTGAATTCTTTTGTATAAACACCCACAAGTGGAATTGTTAGGTCATAATTAGGCTTTTTTTAAAGAAAAGCCAAAGTGCACCATTTTGCAATTCTACTAACAATGTATGAGTATATCTTCTCTTAATTCCCTTCAATACTTGTATTTATTTATTTTTATTACAAACTAATCCTGGTAAGAGTGAAGAGTTATCTCTGGGATTTAATTCACATTTTCCAAATAACTAATGATGTTGAGTAGGTTGCCATGTGTTTATTGATCATTTACATAGTTTTCTTGCAGCAATATCTATACAGATCTTTTGTCCACATTTTAAGATTACAAAACTTGGAAAAAATTATTAAATTCCTGGACACATACAATCTACCAGGATTGAACTATGAATAAACAGAAAACCTGAAGATAATAATAACAAGTAATGATGTTGAAGCCAAATAAAAAGTCTTCCAACAAAGAAAAGCCCAGGTCTTAATGGCTTCATTGATGAATTCTACCAAAACACTCACACACAAATAATACCAATTTTGGCTCAAATTATTGCAAAAAATGAGAGAATTATTCAATCTCATTCTATAAGGTCAAAATCAGACAAGAACACAACAAAAAAAGAATACTACAGGCCAATATCTCTGACTAATACAGATACAAAAATCCTCAAAAAAATTCTTGCAAACCAATTCAAAAACACATTAAAAAGATCGTTTAAAATGATTAAGTGGAATTCATTCCAGGGATGCAAAGTTCAACAAATGAAAATCAATAAATACGATACATCAAATCAAGGACAAAAACTGTATGATCATTTCAATAGGTGCTCAAAAAGCATTTGATAAAATTCAATATGTTTTTATGATAAAAACTAGCAACAAAATGAATATGGAAGGAATATACCACAAAACAATGAAGACTAATAAAGACAAACAATTAACATAATACTAAATGAGAAAAAATTGAACACCTTTCCCCAACAGTCTGGAAAAAAGAAGGACACTGACTTTTAACACTTTTATTCAACGGCATACAGGAAGATCTAGTCAAAGCAATTAGCCAAGAGAAAGAAATAAAGAACATGCAAATTGGAAAAGGAATAGTCAAATTATGCATCTTTTCAGATGATATAATCTTTTATTTGAGAAAATTTAAAGACTTCAAAAATCTTTAGCATTTCCTTTGCCCATTTGTTGATGGGGTTATTTTATTTTTTCTTGTTGATTTTTTTGAGTTCTAGATGGATTCTGGTTATCAGCCCTTTATCAGATGTGTAGAGAGCAAATATTTTTTCCCATTCTGTTGGCTGTCTATTCACTCTAATGATAGTTTCCTTGGCAGTGCAGAAGCTTTTTAATTTGATTAGATCCCACTTATTTATTTTTGTTGCTGCGGTGACGACTCTCCTTTTTCTTACATCTCCTCATCCTATACACAATACTGGATTTTCTGAAGAAAAAAATAATAACATCACAATTTGGTTTTGCCATTTAAAATGCATCGCTGTCAAATATTGACAAATCAAATTATTTCATGTCTCTTATTATCTTACCTTTCAGCTGAATTCCATATCATTAAACATTTAAAAAAAATTTTTTGAAACATTTTCTTTTCAACTGTGGCAGAAACTTTCTTGGTTGTCTTCCTACAACACTGGCTTTTCCCTCCCAATCATCTTTGCTAGGTCTTTCTCCACTACTCTGTCTCTAAATATAGAGAAGAACTTTGGTCTTTTTCTGTATTCTCCCCTATTCTCTCTCTCCATTCTTCTTAAGTTTGTTTATTCATTTATTTCTACACCTTCAACTCCAATGGTATTGCTGGTACTCCCAATATGGAAAATAAATATTGTCCCCAATTCTTCACTGATCCTCCCTGTAAGAGAATTAAGGCCCTCCCCAAATATCAGGATTATCATGACTTCCTTTAACCTATGAAAGGTGATCAGAAATAATGTATGCCATGTCTAAGTCACCTCAGCTGAAGTTTTAAGAGCTGTAATGTGCTTCTGCAATTCTACATTCTTTTTCTCTTCTTCCATGATAACGTCTTCTCTCAGATGGAAGTGTTTCTGCAACTTACATTCAAAACTGAAGAAGACAGGTGGCAGAATCATAGTGGATCATCAGCTGACAAGTAATTAAGTAAAAATAAAATTTTACGTCTGCATGCCACAGATCTGGGATTATAAGCACCCCTTCTTGTTATTTTCCAAAAGAGTTGTTCACACTTAGAATAAAATTCAAACTACTTACTTTTTCTAAAAAAAAGTTCTACATCATCTGATACTTGCCGAATTATCTAACCTCTTCTATTATCCTTCTTGCTTCTCTCAGTATACTCAGGCATCTTGATTTTTTTTTTTTGTCATTTTCTCCATGGATCATCATGTCATCTATTACTGATGCTTGGATAGACCTGTTATCCTGATTTTTGTATATGTGGCTCCTTTTGTTTTCTTCAGGTCTTGGATTAAATGACATCTGAGGTAGACTGTTAGCAATACAAAACAAAATAAAACAAACAAACAAAAAAACCCACACACTAATTTTCCCTTCTTTACAAATGTTTTCATAGAGCCCTTCCACACTGACTCTGGGCTTGTCCCTGTGACTTGCTTTGATTAGTAAGACAATAGCAAATGTGATCCAAACAGATTTCCAATTGCTCATTGGAACTCATTTCTTTAGTAGCTGTTGAAAACACTTCACTCCAGTGTGAACAAGATCAGGCTAGTTTATCAGATGAGAGGCATGTGGCCTTGATATCTTTTGACCAATGACCTGCTAATCTCCAAATATGTGAGTGAAATCCTCCAAGGTCATCCATCCCCCAGCCAACTTTACAGCTGATTGAGGACACATGGGGAAACCCAGACCCGGAAAATCTGGAAAACATCCCATAGAGTTCAGAAATAAAAAGATGGTGGTTGTTTTAATCCACTATGATTTGTGGGTTTATTATGAAGCAAAAGCTAACAATCACACATCAAAGTCATTCCCTTACCATGGCAAACAGAGAAGCCTCTCCAACACTTCTTAACATATCATCCCATTTAAATTCTCTGCATAGCATTTCTGACCCTCTGATTTTTGCTTCTTTTTTTCCCCGTATTTCCTCCACTGCATTGTAAGCTCTAAAAGGGCATTATCTTACTTGACTTCTTCACTCATATGTCCCCACAGCCTCCAACAACTTTTTGACAGACAATAGGGATTCAATAAATATTTTTTGAAAGAATGAAGAAAGAAATGAAGTGGGTTTTTGTAATCATAAATACACTGTCAATGCCAATACACTTTAATACACTCATTCCTTATTAATTCTCTCAGGAATAATTTTGAATCTTTGCCAGACACAATTTCAGTTGTTCAATAAACATTATTTTCTTTATTCTTATATAAAAAAATTGTTTTTACTTTGAATCCAAATTCCACCAAGTAGTAAAAACTGCATTTCTATCTATTTATGGCATCTCAAGCCTCTGCATAGTGAGTAAGACTACAGAAATTTAGGCAGTACAAGATATCAGGGTGGTATTTGCTACTAGTTTTCCATTTTTTTAAATTTTTCCAGAATCTTCTGAGAAGTTCATGTTCTCATCTGATGATTGGATATAAATCAATGTAGTCTTGGAAGCATCTATAAATTTCCCCACTCCATCCCACCTGACAACTCTAGGGCTACCAAAAATTCAGTGTGGCTGTCTTGGGCCTTCCACCTATGTTGTCTTATTTACATAAAAAAATACATGTATTTATATCATTCTACTTCTTATGGAGCCATGCTATGGTGTGCGGAAAATCTATGAAATTATCTAAGATCCTCCTACTTTATAGAAACCCAATAGCAATTTCTAATCTAGTCCTCTAGCAATGCTTGCGAAAGCAAAATCTTTAGGATCATGCCCTTATCCTGAGCAAAATTCTACTACAAGTTGCGGTTTCTTGTAAGTTCTGGGTTTCAGTTATTGCCTTTCAGACTCAGCCCCATGGGTAAAACCCTGCTTAGGATCCAGTTTCCTTGTCTAACTCCTCCATTTTTTCTATAACATCCCCCTTCCTCCTTTAGTTCAGGGTCAAGACACACTCTCTTCTTACCTTCTAAATCTTTGCAGAAACACACTAATTGGATTTAAATCATTTTTACTCTTAACCTGTAATATACATCAAAGGTAGAAATTAAGAGTCAAGTTAAGAAAATTTCCTTAGTAGACTATCAAGTCTTAATTCAGTTACTTCAAATATTAGAGTAGGGCTTATCTTTTAGCATAGTCTCACTAAATGTCCCTCAATAGCATGTGTTTCTGAAAACTTGTATTTGTAGATATATGTGTAAGAAAACAGATATTATCAGTATTGCTAAGAGTGCAAGAGTGACTTGCCTGCAACAGAATCACCTGGGTGCTTGGTTAGAATGCAAACTCTTTTTTTTTTTATTTCAGTATAATATGGGGGTACAGATGTTTAGGTTACGTGTATTGCCCTTGCCGCCCCTCCCCCCCTCAATCCAGGTTTCAAATATGTCCATCCTATTGCGTGGTGCATATTGAACTCTTTGTGTATGCATATACCCGTCCCCTCCTTCCTCCTCCCCCCTACCCCCTGCCCAACATCCAGTAGATGTTATTCTTATTTAGTGCAACCTCTGTGGAAAGCAATATGGATATACCTCAATGAGATACAAGTAGAACTACCATTTGACCCAGCAATCCCGTTACCGGACATCTACCCAAAAGAGCAAAAGTCGCTCTATGAAAAAGACACCTGCACTCGAATGTTCATAGCAGCACAATTCACAATTGCAAAGATGTGGAAACAACCCAAGTGTCCATCAATACATGAGTGGATTAATAAACTGTGGTATATATATTCCATGGAGTACTATTCAGCTTTAAGAAACAATCGTGATATAGCATCTCTTATATACTCCTGGAAAGAGCTAGAACACATTCTACTAAGCGAGGTATCCCAAGAATGGAAAAACAAGCACCACATGTACTCACCATCAAATTGATATTAACTGATCAACACATAAGTGCATATATAAGAATA
>CAUYSK010075926.1:0-15180 GCA_963575035.1 Avahi laniger
TGACGCCGGCGCGGCCCCTTTAAGAGCCGGCCGCGGCCCACGTGCTTCGTGACGTCGGAGCAGGAAGTGCGTGAGGAAGTCGCGCGGGGCTGGCTGGTTCGCGATTCCCGCGTCCTGATGTGCCCGGGGGGCGCCGGAGCCCCCAGTCCTGCGCCCGCCCTTGTCCCTGCCGGCAGGTGAGCCCCGCGCCCCCGCCCGAGTCCCCGCCGGCAGGTGAGCCCCGCGGGCGGCCCACGTGTCGCCTGCAGTCCCCGCGCCGCGCGCCCGCCGAAGCGGGGGCTTCGGGAGGGCCGTGCTTCACGGGGACTGCAAAGACACGGCCGCGGGGAGCTCGGAACCCTCCCTGTCGCCCCGAGTCGCCCTCCCCGCTGGGCACCCCGCGCCTGGGGTGGGGAGGGACAGAAGTTTGCCACAAAGTGTGGGTAAACAAACTGGTTTATTTACAAAATGAAAGCCAGTTGTTTTTCCTTCTGTCCCGTCCAACAGCAGTGGCATTTCTTAGTTTTTTGGCCCGTTGAGCTCCGTTTTTCCTTAATCCTAACTTTTTTTTTTAAATGGATAAAGTGTTTTTTTACTGCAGTTTTCTATGTGCCAGGAACTGATCCCAGTACTTTACGTGCATGAGAATTTTTTAAAATTAATTTTTCAAATAAATCAATTACAATTTTATTTTAGTAACGTGAATTTTTAATTATGGGTACATACTAGTTGTATATTTTTATAGGGTACATGTGATGTTTCAATACATACAATGCAAATCAATCAAATCAGGGTAATTGGGGTATCCACCCCCTCAGGCATTTAACATTTCTTTGTGTTAGGAATGTTCATATTCTTTTAGTTATTTTAAAGTATACCTTTAAATTGTTTTAACTGTGACTTTTTGTCCCCCACCCCAAATTGCTTGCAGAGTTAGCACGGCGTCAGCATGAGCTGGTCACCTTCCCTGCCAACCCAGACATGTGGGGCCTGGGAAATGAAAGAACGACTTGGGACAGGGGGATTTGGAAATGTCATCCGATGGCACAATCAGGTAGGCGCTTGGTGGAGCACGCAGCCTGGGGAGAGGAGGGGTGGGAAGGCAGACTCCCTCCTCTCCGCCTCCACCCAGCTGTGCTGAATGTGTGGCGGAGGCCACCTTTATCTTTGGTGGTCTTGGGAGAGAGTGAGCAGGAGGACTGGGAAGAGGCTTCAGACTGCTAAACTGACTCTCCAGGTTAGTGGTTTCCGAGCTCTATTGAATATGCCCCTAAATAAATAGTAAAAACATGTGGTGGCCCACACCGGTAATCCTGGCACTCTGGGAGGCCTACATGGGAGGATCACTTGAGGTCAGGAGTTCAAGACCTGCCTGAGCAACACAGACCCCATCTCTACAAAAAATAGAAAAATTAGCCAGGTGTGGTGGTGTGCGACTGTAGTCTCAGCTACTCAGGAGGCTGAGGCAGGAGGATCACTTGAGCCCAGGAGTTTGAGGCTGCAGTAAGCTATTCTCATGCCCCTGCCCTCATGTCTGGGCAACAAGTGATACCCTGTCTCAAAAAAACCAAAACAAAACGAAAAAGAAAATGTTAAGCTCTCAACCCCAATGATGTGTATTTTAAATTATATTATCTATGGTAGCAGTAGAATATCATGTACTAATATGTACTGATACATGTTATAAAACATACAAAAATAGAAAACAAAGGATGAGAATAATATTTAAAAATACTTTAAAAATTTATTTAAAATATTTTTAAATATTCACTAATTATGATATCTTCCCCATATTGTTTGCAATACCACACAACATGAAATACACAGATCCACATGAAAGTGAGAATTACCATTAAGGACGATGATGAAAATCCATATTTCTAAAATAATTTTTATAATTTTGAATTATTTGGACTGATTTTTTTTCAATCTGACTAGATCCTTGTTGTTTTTGTACCTTATGTGTCTGACTTCAGCGTCTCACTAGAAGTGCCTGTTCTCCCATATTCACGTTCGCTGTACAGGTGTTATATGTGCTAAAATTCTCAGCAGGAATCTCTTTAAGTCACTAGTTCATTTTATGAGGTATTTTTTGTTTTTGTTTTGTTTTTTTTTTTTACCAGAATTGGATAGTACAATCCGTATCTCTGCCTAAGTGGAGCACACTTAACCTGCAACATGTCCCTGTAGACTCCTGTCCACCCCTTGCCGTGTGGAATGCCTACTTTCCCCAAGATACCTCAAGTACCAGACATGGCATGTGACCTTCTGAAAAATGATCTAAGGAGAATACTGTACGGTTAATATTAGAAAAGCTTAATTTCTTTTTCATTTTTTTGGATTCCAGTCTTAGGTAACACCCGGGGTACATACATCTAATTTGGAGACCATTGCTCTGGGGAACCCTTACTCACTAAATAGATCAAAATTAACTTCCTGCCCAAAATTCAGACCCACTTAAGTCCTTGAAGGATGGCACTTTTTTTGTTTTTTATTTTTAATTGACCGTAATTGTGCATATTTATGGGGGGGTACTTGTAATATTTTGATACACATACGCGATGTCTAATGGTCAAGTCAGGGTAATTGGCATACCCAATTATCATTTTGAATGTGCTATGAACATTCAAAATCCTCCCCTAGCTATTTTGAAATATACAATAAATTATTGTTAACTGTAGTCACCCTGCTGTCTATAGAAGACTAGAATTTATTCTTCCTGATCTGTGATTTTTGTACCCATTAACCAACATTTCTTCATCTCCCCCGCCTCCCTGCTCCCCTTCCCAGCCCCTGGTAACCCCTATTTTACTGTCTACTTCTGTGAGAGCAATTGTTTTGGCTGAGAACATGCCGTATTTATCTTTCTGTGCTTATTTCACTTAACCTGATGTCCTCCAGGCTTATCCATGTTGCTGCAAAGGACAAGATTTCTTTCTTTTTATGGCTGAAGGATATTCCATTCTGTATATATATCATATTTTCTTTATCCATTCATTCGTTAATGGACACTTAGGCCATTGTGAATAGTGCTGCAGTAAACGTGGGAGTTCAGATAACTCTTCGATATACTGATTTCCTTTCCTTTAGATATGGACCCAGTGGTGGGATTGCTGGGTCATACGGTATTCCTATTTTTGGTTGTCTGTGGAACCTCCATACTGTGTTCCATAATGGCTACACTAATTTACATACCCACCAAAGGTGTCGAAGAATTCCCCTTTCTCTGCATCCTCTGCAGCATTTGTTATTTTTTGTCTTTTTGATAATAGCCATTTTACCTGGGGTGAGACGATATCTCATTGTGGTTTTGATTTACATTTTCTTAATTAGTAATGTTGATCATTTTTTCATATACCTGTTGGTCATTTGTATATCTTTTGAGACATGTCTTTTCAGATCTTTCACCTATTTTAAAAAATTGGATTATTTGGATTTTTTTTTTTTTTTTGCTATTGAGTCATTTGAGTTCCTTATGTATTCTGAATATTAATCCCTTGTTGGATGGATAGTTAGCAAATTCTCCCATTCTGTAGGTTGTCTCTTCACTGTGTTGATTGTTTCCTTTGCTGGGAAGAAGCTTTTTAGTTTGATATAATCCCATTTGTCTATTTTTGCTTTTGTTACCGGTGCTTTTAAGGTCTTATCCATAAAATCTTTTCCCAGACCAATGTCCTGAAACATTTCCTCTGTGTTTTCTTACAGTAGTTTCATAGGTTTGGGTCTTACATTTAAGTCTTCAGCCCATTTTGAGTTGATCTTTATGTATGGTGCGAGATGGGGGATCTAGTTTCTTTCTTCTGTGTATGGATATCCAGTTTTCCCAGCACCACGTATTGAACAAACTGTCCTCTCCCCATTGTATGTTCTTGGCACTTATGTTGAAAATGAGTTGGCTGTAAATGTGTGGATTTTCTTTTGGATTCTCTATTCTGTTCCATTGGTCTCTACGTCTGTTTTTATGCAAATAACATGTTGTTTTTGTTACTATAGCTTTGTAGTATATTTTGAAATCAGGTAGTATGTTGTCTCCATCTTTGTTCTTTCTGCTGAGGATTGCTTTGGCTATTGGGGGTATTTTGTGGTTTCATAAGAATTTTGGGATTGCTTTTCCTTTTTCCCTTAAGAATGTCATTGTCAATCTCCCTCCCTCTCCCCCTCCCCTTCCCTCTCTTCCCCTCTCCCAAAAAAAGAAAAAGAAAAAAGAATGTCATTGTTACTTTGATAGGGATTGCATTGAATTTGTAGATCACTTTGGGTAGTAGGGACATTTTAACAATATTAATTCTCCTAATCCTTGAACATGGGATATCTTTCCAATTTTTTGTGTACCCTGGAAGGCATCTGTTTTTTAATCAAAGGCTATGGAGCATCTCTCTGGATTAAAGGGATGGCAAATTGTGAACCTGGCTGCAGTGAGGAGACAGGCTCATTGTGGCTGCTGGCCAGTGAGGTCAGAGGGTCATTCCAAATAGTCATCTTCCTGTGTCATTCAGTTAAAAGACCCCTTAGGCCCTTCTCTGAGCCCTGTCAGCTCTGAGTGGATGGAACAATCTCTGGAGGAACGTGGGAGCCAGGGTAACAGTCTCACACCCAAGTTGGAAACCAGCAAACCCTGCAGCTGAGGAGGCATGAGCAGTAAACTGCCTCAGATTTGTCCTGGTCAGAGTATAGTCTGGGGTCTGGCATTAAAGCAGAAGGGCCAGATCATTCTGTGGCTGCATATATATTGGGCTGGGCTGCTTCTAGCCAGGCTAGTGCCTTTTGAGTCAGCTTAGCTAGAGACACCCTGGTTTCCTTCAAAAAGAAGTTTCCTCCCCATGTGCATCTGTCATCCCGGGCTCCACACGGCCACCATCTGCTCACTGGGCTTGCAGAGCTGTTGCCAGATAGAATTTATTTCTGGCTTTATAGATATGGGCCTAAGAAAGTGCATACATATTGATTAGTTCTGCAGTAGAGGCTTTCTGGTGCTTTACCCTGTTCAAAAACATTAATTCTTTAGTTTTACAAAAACCAAAAGCCAGACCCCTCCTCCTGCCATTTGAGCCCCTCCCAGCCTGTCTGCGCCTGTCTTTCCAGCAGCGCCTCTCGGACTGCTGCCAGGGGGTTGCTCTGTCCGGGACAGCCCCCGCTCCCCGACCTGCACATAAATCCTGCACATTCCTTCAGGACCTGCGCTGGGCCACCTCCACAAACCTGTCTCGGATGGCCTCGTTCCTTGGGAATTGGTTCTTCCGTGGGTTCGCTCAGTGAGGCTCCTGTATCCTGCCATGGATGCTGCCTCCGTCTGTGTGCGGGAGCGCATCTCGCCGAGGCTCTGCGTTCCTGCTTAGCCAGGCTGTGTCTGGATTTGGAGTTCTTCTACTCTCCCATAGCAAATACCTGATGCTGTGGGTGTGTTAGGTGCACAAAATCATTCACTCTGTCAACCCATGAATATTTATTGAATGTCTATTATGGGTAGAATGGTGGTTAAAACAGACCTTTTTTGGAGAAGGGAACAGCCGTTAATCAACTAGCTATAAATGTCAATTCCTAGCAATGGTCAGTGCCCCTGGGAGAGGGACCCAATGCATGGAGACCTCATGCCAGGGGTGGGGTCATTCAGGGTTGAGGGCTTCCTCAAGGAGGAGGCGCTTGAGCTGAGAGCTGAGGGATTGGTAGAAGGTGGCTGGGCAGAAGGTGGGAAGAAGTTCCAGGCAGAGGCAGCAGCCTGCTGAGAGGTCCCTGTGTGAGCAGGACTGAACGCCTGTGGGGCTGGGAGGATGGGGAACACACGTGGAGGTGGCTGGGGGAAGGCAGAGGCAGGCCCTGCAGGGTTGCACGGCCAGTATCCACCGAGGACGTTGCATTCTGATGGAGGAGCCAGGGGAAGGTGCTGGAGGAGGCGGGCTCTGACCGCAGGGACACACCGGAAGGGTCTAGGCGAGGAGTGGCGTGCTGGGAAACCAGCTCTCTGGGAAGAACCCCCCAATCCACCGTCTTCGCTACTCCCACCAGGGCTGATTTCAAGCCACCAACAGTTTAACAACCAGCTCTTGTGGAATTCCTGAATATTTAATAGCCAGCTCTCAGGCTGCTGCTAGGAAGGATACCGTTGGCATTGCCCCAGTGATGTGGGGAGACCAGGTATGAAGCTTTTGCAGTCCAAGTGAGAGATGGGGAGAAGTGGGCAGATTTAACAGATATTTAAGGGCAAAATCAACAGGTTAGTGATGGAATAGAAGGTGGAGGGGGCCAGACACAGGGTTCACACTTGTAATCTCAGTGTTTTGGGAGGCCCAGGAGAATCACTTGGGCCCAGAAGTTAAAAACCAGCTTGGGCCACATAGCAAGACTCCGTCTCTGCAAAAAATAAGAAAAATTAGCTGGGCGTGGTGGCCCTTCCCTGTAGTTCCATCCACTCGGGAGACTGAGGCAGGAAGATTGCTTGAGCCCAGGAGTTTGAGGCTGTTGGTGAGCTACGATCACGCCCCTGCACTCCAGCCTGGTGACAGAGCGAGACCTGTCTGTTAAACAAAAAAAGAAATAAAGACAGCGAGGGTAGTGAGGGAGAGGGAGGAGTCCAGCGTGGACTGCGTGGAAACACGCAGCGACGGGCCTGCTTGGGCAGGAAGCTCTCTGCCATCCTCTTGGGTCAGTCCTCCCTTTGGGAATTCCCGCGGGCTGCTTTGGGTGCCCGGGGAGGGCTTCAGTCAATGTTCGAGATCAGAAGGTGAGCAGTGTGTTCTCTGTCGAATGCTCTTCTGTTCAAAGCCTCTTGAAGAAAGCAGCTGGGATCTGGCGGTGTGGATGACAGCTCAGTGCAGCATAGTGATGGTACTTAACAGTGCGCCGCGGAGTTTCCTTGATACTCCATGTGCTTTTCTACAAAAGAGAATATGTGTAGTCATCACGAGAGAAATTACGTGAAAGAGCCCCCAAGTGTTGGTCTCCTCAGAGAAGGGGTGCCTAGTACTCAGAGCCGTCACTTCCTGAGAACTCACGTGCCGACGCTGGGCTAGTGTAGTGTTTTACGTGCTGTATGTCGGGTCCTCACGGTAACTCCAGGAGGAAGCGCTGTTGTTTTGTTCCCATTTTATAGCTAGGAGACTTAAGCACAGAGAGGAGGAGTGACTCACCCACAGAGGCTGAGCTGACGATAAGGAAGCCAAGATCCGAGCCTGCATCCTTTCAAACCCAGCCTCAGGCTGTCTCCATGGTGGGGGACCAGAACAGGGACGGCCTTCAGGACATTCTCAGTATTCCTTGGTTCTCCACAATAGGTCTAAACTATTTTGAAGCACAAAGGGGACAAAACACGTAAGTCTCCCCTGTTAAATGGAGCTCTCCAGCATGCACGTTCCCGGTGTGAAGGGCCATTAGCAAATGAGCCGATTTTCGTTCTGTGTTCCTACCAAGCATGGGCCTCCACGCTCCATGCTGAGTGGCACTCGCTGAAACCTCCCGCTGAGGGTCACTCTAACCGTTTGTCAGCACGGTCTGGATGGGCTGGTATTTGCAGCAAGACCTTTGCTACATCAAATATAGAGGAAGAAGAGGAGGCACCACAAGTGCCCTCAGCCTGCAGCACCTTTAGGGAGTGAGGGGGGAAAACCCGCGACTCACAGACTTGGGTTCAGATCCTGCTTCTGTCACTTATCAGCTTCTTGGCCTTGGGTCACAGCTTCCCACGTGGATTGTGGGGATTCTAAGGCATTGAATCCCCTCGGCTTTGGATCCCCAAAGAGGCTGGGCAGGACAGGACACGGGTCAGCTGCGCTCTGGAAGCATCGGGGAGCACCCCAGGATGCCTTGCAAATGTTATCACATTCTCTGTGCACGTTGTGTGAATGAGGCTGGAAGGCGCTGCCTCGGGCCCTGCAGTGTTTGTGAAGGAGATGACCTGTGCACTGGCTGTTAAAGGCCGAGGATCGTTAATTGTCCTTCCTGTGAAGTAGTGCTCACCCTTTCCTGTCCTTTCGCCGGACAAGACTACGCTCTCTTCAGCCTACCCGTGTCCTTCCACGTCTGAAAGAGTCTGATCAGTCAGTTCACTAGGAATTCATTGAGCGTGGGCCTGAGCTCCGACAGAGGTAACGCTGTCCTTCGTGTGCTTATGCTCTAGTCGAGGCGACAGAGTGAGTTCTTAGGAATGTATACAGTCGGTCTAAGATGAGCGCCAGGTTGCGTGGAAATAGTAATGGCCGCCGCTGCCGTCGAGAGCTCCGTGGGGCCTCTGCGCTGGGGGCTCCGCCGCATGCCCTCTCGAACGCTCCGGGGTTGGGGGGGGGAAGGCTGCTCAGAGGATATGGAGCTTCAGCAGGGTCTGGACAGGGAGTGGACCCAGAGAGCCTGACTGGAAAAAAGCAGCTCAGGTGGGCAGAGCAGCATCTGCGTAGGGCCACAGAAGGAAATGATACTGCTGTCGTTTATTCAAGGCTCGCTGAGAGTCAGACGCCGCGTTTCCTTTTTACCGACGTCACTGGAGCCGGTAGCGTCACCTGCATCCTATGGGTAAGGACCCAGAGGCTTAGGTTGTGGGCTGCACGTCACACCTTTACTGGGAGGAGGAGCAGGTCCACCCTGACCTGCCGGTGTCGTGGCCCATGCCCTGGCTCCCGCAGGGGTCTGCGCTGCGCGGAGCGGGTTGAAGACCTCACAGCCCTCTCAGTGCAGACGGTCGAGGCTGAAGGGAAGGGCGTGCCCAGTCACCTGTCAAGTCAGGTGAAGCTGCAGCCAGACCCTGGGCCTTTTGACTTCCAGGCTGGGTCCGGTCCGCAGCACCTCTCTGGGCCCGGCTTTGCACCGCCTTTCTGAAACAGTCATGGCAGGGTACAGGGCCTGGAAGGAGGAGAGGAGGTTATAACTAATCCTGCGTGCTGCAGTGGCCTGGTTGGTGGCTGCTATGAGAGCAGCAGGCTGGGCTTTCTGGGCTGCTGATCTGAATGCGGCTCTTGCTTTCTCTGAGTCCCCCTGAGTCGTTAAAAGAGCCCACTTTGGGAAGCGGGCTCATCCCTTTTGTTTCCCACACAGCCTGGTCTCCAGCTCACTTCTGCTGAGGCGCCTATTGGTGGCGGTCAGAAGGCTGGAGACAGGTCTCCCCCTGCCGTTTTTTACACTTTTTAATATACTCACACTCACACGAGTTTCATGGCTTCATGTGTAAATGGCAAAGAATTGCAAACTCTAGGGACCTTCACAGTCAGCTACATCAATAGAGATAATACTGTTGGCCCGTTGTCTCTTTACCCAAGATCCAATCCAGTTTTAAATTTTGCCCCACATGAGTAAGTCCACTCGCTAGACCTTGAGTACTCAAGACGGTTCAGGCCATGTCTGGGTTTCCACAGAACTGAGCTAGGACTTGGGGCATTCCAGGTGGAGTCAAGAAAGCCTTGCTGTTTGAGTTTCACTGCTAGCCAAGAACAAACTCCCCAGAGTTTCAAAACCAAATGTATTAATAGTCCATTTCTGTAATGCCTGATTGAATTTTGCTTTCTAGAGCAGGTATGTTTTTAGCTACAGAAAGTCATTTTGTTTGGGTTTCTGTTTCAGATGAAACATTACTCATGGAAAAACTGGAGTAGTTTAGAATACATCCTGGAGACGGGTGAGGGCCACTGGGCAAGGAAAAGTCTGAGTTAGCCATTCCTCGGCCTGGGAGGTTAGGGTCCCCCTGCAGCTGTGGTGCTGGGCTGAGCTGTCCATGGTAGAAAGTCAGTTTGGGTCTCTGTGCCACCTATTCCAAGATTTGTCAGCGTTCACATTGCTAAGTTCGGTCTTTTGAGTTTGAGTTTGAGTTTGGATATTTAAGCCTAGTGTCAAATCTTCAGTGTCAATCTTCAATATCGAAATCTGTTCCTGAGTTCTGGGTTGGGCCAGGTGACAGCTGTACATTAGACCCAGTATTTGTGTCGTGCAAAAGACTGCAGTTACCCAATTTGTAGCCAGGCAGATTAGCTAAATCGCTTAATAAATTAAGTGACTGAATCACTTAATGAATCCACCTTTTGGATCTGATTGCTTGTCGTGTTTTGTGAAGGGTGCATACTATTTGTGACAGGCAGAATAATACCCCCTCCCCAAAGAGATCTGTAGCCTAATCCCCTAAACTTATGAATAGCAAGGTTGTGTGACAGAGGGAAATTCAGGTTGCAGATGATGAAGTTTGCTAATCAGTTGCCCTTCCAAAGGGAAATTGTCCCGCATTACCTGGTGGGCCCAGTGTAATCTGTGGTCTGTAGAGTGGAAGAGGGAGACAGGAGCGGCGGACTCGGTGGATCGTTACTGGCTGTGATGACAGGGCCGTGGACCAGGGAACATCCAGCAGCCTCTGGGAGCTGGAAAAAGCGGGAACGTTCTCAGTCTGCAGGAAGGATGCAGACCTGCCAGCATCTTGGCTGTAGCCACGGAGACCCGGCAGATCTCTGACGTGCAGAACTGTAAGGAAATCAGTTTGTATTATTTTAAGTCACTGAGTTTGTGGTAATTTGTTACAGCAGCGATAGAAAGCTAGTATGCTGTTCTGTTTATTGAAGTTAAATAGGTGCAGAGTTTTCAACATCCTGATTTAGAGTCTCAGAGTCATTCTGAGGTAAGAAACCATGAGTTACAGTATCTCGGCCGTACTGCTGCTTGTGCTACTGTCCGTGGAAGGTCACGCGATGCCTGGGTGCTCCCACGGCAGTACCATTGCTGTGGCTCGGCCCGTCCATCCCACAAGTCTTGGCTCCTCCGGAGAGTCCCCTGTAATAGTGTCTCGCTCATTCTGTGCTGCCATACAGAGTAGCTGAGACTGGGCAATTAATAATGAATAAAAATTTATTTTCTCAGAGTTTTGGAGTCTGGGAAGTCCAAGATCAAGGTGCTGGCATCTGGCAAGGGCCTCCTGCTGCGTCCGTGCAGGACAGAGGTGGAAGGGCAAAGAGGCAAAGGAGGGCATTTGCAAGGCCCTCCCACCCGGGAAGGAGGAGCCCTCGTGGCCTGATCACCTCTTAAAACTGTCACAGGGGGATTTAAATGTCAACATGAATTTTGGAGCAGGCAAACATTCAAACTGTAGCAGATAGCATCAGACAGAGCTGCTGTTGGTGAAGCTGGCATAGAACTGGGCAAAAGTGTCTGGGTCTGAACGCTAATGAGAAGTGAAACTTGAAACCAAATTCAAATGTGAAAGCAGATGGGGAATCGGGAAGCTGACCGTGTGCAGAGAGCTGTGGCACAGTCCGTACGTTGACCGAAGAAGTGATATTCTTTTCCTTTTTCTAAGAGACAGGGTCTTGCTATGTTGCCCATGCCGGACTGCAGTGGCCGTTCGCATGCACGGTCTCAGCTCGCTACAGCCTTGAACTCCTGGGCTAAAGCCATCCTCTTGCCTCAGCCTCCGGAGTAGCTGGGACTACAACACGAGCCACCACACCTGATGGAATGTTATTCTTTTGACACATTCCCTAATTCTCGAAAGGCATTAGATGGACTTCTGCCCATGGTCACTTGTGCTACTGTACTAATCAGTTCAGAAGCACCGGGATTCACAATTTTTTTTCTTTATTTTTGTTTTTTTAGAGACAGGGTCTTGCTCTGTCACCTGGGCTGGAGTGCAGTGGTGTAATCATAGCTCACTGTAGTAACCTTGAACTTCTGCCTCAAACAATCCTTCCACCTTGGCCTCCCAAAGTGCTAGGATTACAGATTTGAGCCACTGTGGCCAGGATTTACAGTTTTTGAAAGAGGTCAGCTCTTCTTCAGAGAGAGCCTCAGAATCTAGGCCAAAGATCAGGGTCCTAATAGACAAAGGAAGAGAATGGTGCTTAGGGCAGACCGTGGCTGACCGTCTGCGTTAGTCACAGTGGTGGGCTTGAGGCCGCACTGTGGGTGCACCTTGGAAACAAAGTGCTAAGTGACAGAAGCCCGTCACAAAGGCCACACTTCGGACGGTGCCATTTATGTGAAACGTCCAGAACAGGCACGTCCATGGAGATAGAAAGCAGACTGGTGGCCGTGCGGGACGGGAGGGCTGGGGGTGGGATGGACTGCTAGTGGGTCTGGAACTTCCTTGGGAAATGGCGAATGTGTTCTGAAATTGATCGTCGTTGGTTTTGGTTACACAACTCTGAGTATTCCAGAAAGCATTGACTTTTATAATTTAAACCGATGAATTGCACAGTGCATGAATTATATCTCAGTAGAGCTGTTTTTTAAAAAGTAGGCACGTCAGGTCGCTGACTGATGGCTTGGTCGCAGCAGTATTGGGCTGTGGTGGGAGAAGCTTCTGAGAGCATTTTGGGGTGTTGTAGTGTCTGTTCTGCATGGGAGCTGTGCCGGTCAAGAGGCTGTTCCACTTCCCCGTTACTTCTGAAGCTTTCAGTACTTAAATACCAGTGTCACAGATTGGTTTATCAAGCAATGACTCAGTGGTCTCGGTGGACAATTTCTGGTGTGTTTGGAGGTTTCCATATTTCCTTCTCTTGCTAGGTGGGTCCTTCTTCCTGCAGGGGTCCCGGCCCGTTCAGTAACCGTGAGGCTGCGAGGCAGTTTGTGCGTGGTAAGGACAGCCATGTGCGCACTGGGAGGCCCTGCCCCGGTCCTCTGTGTGTCCACTTGCTCACTTACAAGACTGATGATTCTTTTCAGTATGCGTTTTCATAAAATGAGAAAACGGAGAAAGTGGTCTCACGGGCCTCCAGGATAGCCTTCGAGTGAGCAACTGTAGTGTTTTGGTACGGTTTTGAGATCTTCCCGTTGCTGGATTCGCTGTGCCCTCCTGCAGGCCGCGGCTCTGCCCAGGTGTGTGGGGCTGTGGGGGCTCTTGGTGCAGGTGCACAGAAGACTCACTGCACTGGTGCGGGTCAGCCTGTTTGCTGGTGGTGGGGTCAGCTCCCAGGCCGGTGCCACCGGAGCTGCGGCCAGGGGCAGCTGCTGTCCCTCAGCCATGCTGGAAGCCCCCACGGACCCAGGAGGCGGCAGCGGTGTGGGGGCTCCTTGAGCGGCAGCTGGAGTGCCTGAGGCCAGAGCTGCCCTCCCTGCTGCCGCCAGCACCGCAGATTCGGAGCCCTCCCTGTCTAGGGTGTCCTTACGGCATCTCATGCGTCCGTGAACAGAGTGGGGTTAACCCTCAGGAACCAGTCACTCGGCGGATTATGCACAGAACGTGACTGCTGTCTGTCTGGTCTAAGAAGCCACATTGAGGCTGCTGTGCTGGTCACTGGTGTAGAGGGTAAAGCCAGGAAAATGGACAAGTGTGTAGTTCAGCAAAGAGGAGAGAAAAAGCCCCGTCACCCTGCAGAGAGTCACTCTTTGACGTGGGCAGTGAAGGTCACAGGAACGTAGAGCAGGGCAAACTCTTCTCGAACTGGCGGTGCCCGGCTACAGTGTCCTGGGAGGGCGGCCGGAAAGGAAGGGGGAGCCGAGCTCTGGAGGGCTGTAAATGACAGGAGTACCTGCCTGACCCGGCTCCCTCTCAGTGGGTCATTGAACACCTGCCAAGGGCCAGGCACTGCTGGGTGCCCATCTTCGTGACAGCCCTGAGAAGTGGATGTCGGTGTTCCCATTTTACAGATGAAGAGACTGAGTCAGACCAGGTGGTTTGCCAAAGTCACATAGTAAATTAAAATGGCAGAGTAGGAATTTGGATCAGCCTGTGTTCTATCTCCTGTACTGTCTTTGCGCTGTCTCTGAAGAGAAAAAACTCCTACATGGACTTCAGGGTGCCATTAACTATTAGGTTGAACCATATGAAAGTGCCATTTTTGTAGGTCAAAGTGGTCAAATATCGGTGATGACATATGGTTCAGCCAGTGGAACAGCAGTCAGGATTCGGAGAGAGAAATCTCCCTTGGCAGGAATGGTCAGCAGAGATCATGGTGGGGCCAGGAGCAGAGCAAGGCCCCGAAGGATCGTAGACTCTGGACAGAGAGAGGCAGGAGGGGGCCGTGCGAGGTGGGGATGGTGAGGACACAGCCCGATGGGGCAGGTGCCTGAGCCATCATCCTTCAGGGGCGCAGATGTGGCCTCAGAGGGCAGGAGGCGATGGCAGGCGACGCCTTGGACACCGTCCTGCGCCCCCGACAAGGCCTCTCCCTGCTGACTCCCGTGCTCTCTCCGCAGGAGACGGGTGAGCAGATCGCCATCAAGCAGTGCCGGCAGGAGCTCAGCCCCCGGAACCGCGAGCGCTGGTGCCTGGAGATCCAGATCATGAGGCGGTGAGGGCCTGGCGGGGCCTCGGGGCCCTGGGGTGCTGCAGTGAGACCTGGGGGAGCCGCCGGCCCCCTGCCTGTGGGATGGGGAGTCTTAGATCTCGGTCCCTTGATCAGGACACCAGCCAGAATGTCCAGAGTGGTGACTCTCCTGCTTCTGAGGACTTCTGGAGGAGTAGCATTTAATGTCCGCACTGGGCCCTATCCAGGGCTTTTGGTCAGTGTTGATTGTTATATTAAATAATATAAAATAGTCCTTGTGGCGATTTTCCTTTGTCAGCAAAAAATCCTTCTTTTCTCTTAATATTTCAAATTGCGAGGTGGCATGTGACTGTCTGGTGCTGTCACGCTATTGCCGATGTGTACTCCTCCAGTGTGGAGACAGGGTCTGTCACTCTGCCAGACAGATGCTGTCCTCCTGGCCAGTGAGGCTCTTAGGTAAGCGCCTTAGAGTCAGCTGTCAGCTGGGAAGACTTAAAGAGAACAGGGTCTTGCTCTGTTGCCCAGGCTGGAGTGCAGTGGTACAATCATAGCTCAGTGTAACCTCACACTCCAGGGCTCAAGGGATCCTCCTGCCTCAGCGTCCTGAGTAGCTGGGACTATAGGCGTGTGCCACCACGTCCAGTCAACTTTTTTCTTTTGGTAGAGATGGGGTCTCACTATGTTGCCCAGGCTGGCCTCGAACTCCTGAGTTCAAGTAATCTTCCCACCTTGGCCTCCCACAGTGCTGAGATTATGGTGTGTGTGAGCGTGCTTGGCTAGGCTAGCTTCTCTTTTTTTTTTTTTTTTTTTTGATACAGTGTCTCACTCGCTTGCCTGGGGCGAGTGCCGTGGCGTCAGCCTAGCTCACAGCAACCTCAAACTCCTGGGCTCAGGTGATCCTACTGTCTCAGCCTCCCAAGTAGCTGGGACTACAGGCATGAGCCACCATGCCCGGCTAATTTTTTTTTCTAGATATATTTTTAGCTGTCCAATTAATTTCTTTCTGTTTTTTGGTAGAGATGGGGTCTCGCTCTTGCTC
>CAUYSK010075928.1:0-19694 GCA_963575035.1 Avahi laniger
GAGCGAGACCCTGTCTCTACTAAAAAATAGAAAGAAATGATCTGGACAACTAAAAATATATAGAGAGAGAAAAAATTAGCCGGGCATGGTGGCGCATGCCTGTAGTCCCAGCTACTCGGGAGGCTGAGGCAGAAGGATTGCTTGAGCCCAGGAGTTTGAGGTGTCTGTGAGCTAGGCTGATGCCATGGCACTCACTCTAGCCCAGGCCACAAAGTAAGACTCTATCTCAAAAAAAAAAAAAAGAAAGAAAGAAATTGAAGAGGATACCCAAAAAATTGAAAGATATTCCATGTTCATGGATTGGAAGAATTAATGTTGTTAAAATGACAATACTACCCAAAGCAATTTACAGATTCAATGCAATTCCTATCAAAATGCCAATGCCACTCTTCACAGAAGTAGAAAAAAGAACTTTAAAATTTATATGGAACCACAAAAAGCCCTGAATAGCCAAAGCAATCCTGAGCAAAAAGAACAAAGTTGGAGGCATTACACTACCTGACTTTAAAATATATTACAAAGCTATAGTAACCAAATCAGCATGGTACTGGTATAAAAACAGACATGTAGACCAATGGAACAGAATAGAGAGCCCAGATGTAAATCCACACATTTACAGTCAACTCATTTTTGACAAAAGTGCCAAGAACATACAATGGGGAAAGGGCAGTGTCTTCAGTAAATGGAGTTGGGAAAACTGGATAACTATATGTAGAAGAATAAAACTAGACCTCTACCTCTCACCATATACAAATATCAAATCAAAATGGATTAAAGACTTGAATCTAAGACCCCACACTATGATACTACTAGAAGAAAACATTGGGGAAATGCTTCAGGACATTTGTCTGGGCAAAGATTTTTTGCATAAGACCTCAAAAGCAGAGGCAACCAAAGCAAAAATAGACAAATGAAATTACATCAAGCAAAAAAGCTTCTGCACAGCAAAGAAACAATCAAAAAAGTGAAGAGACAATATGCAGAATGGGAGAAAATATTTGAAAACTATCTATCCAATAAGGAATTAATAACTAGAATATATAAGAAGTTCAAACAACTCAATAGAAAAAAACAAAAATCCAATTTTAAGATGGGCAAAAGATCTGAATAGACATTTCTCAAAAAAAAGATATACAATTGGACAACAGGTATATTAAAAAAATGTTCAACATTACTAATTATCAGAGAAATGTAAATCGAAACCACAATGAGATTTCATGTCACTTCAGTTAGAAGAGCTTTTATTACAAAGACATGGAATAACAGATGCGAGCAATGATATGCAGAAAGGGGAACCCTTGTACACTGTTGGTGAGAAGGTAAATTAGTACAGCCACTATGGAGAACAGTATGGAGGTTCCTCAAAAAACTAAAACTAAAACTAACATATGATCCAGCAATTCCACTACAGGATATATATCCAAAGGAAAGGTGATCAATATATCAAAGAGATATCTGCACTCCTGTGTTTATTGTAGCACTATTCACAATAGCCAAAATATGGAATCAACCTAAGTGTCCATCAGTGGATGAATGGATGAAGAAAATATCATATATATACACAATAGAATATTATTCAGCTATAAAAAAGAATGAAATCCTGTCATTTACAACATGGATGGAACCAGAGGTCATTATGTTAAGTGAAATAAGCCAAGCTCAGAAAGAAAAATATTTAATGTTCTCACTCATATGTGGGTGCTAAAAAAGTGAATCCCATGAAGACGGAGAATAGATTGGTATTTACCAGAGGCTGGGAAGGGTAGGGGGAGAGTGTGATTAGTGGGTACAAATATACACTTAGATGGAAGAAATAAGACCTGGTGTTCAATAGATCAGCAGGCTAACCATAATTAACATTAATCAACTACACATTTCAAAATAGCTAGAAGAGAATAATCTGAATGTTCCAAGTATAAAGAAAAGATAAACATCTAAGGTTATGGATATCTCAATTACCCTGATTTGGTTATGTGAATGTATCAGATTACCACATGGACTATGACATGTACTATGAAAATATGTGCATTTATTGTCTATCAATTTTTAAAAATTTTTTAAAGAAACTTGTCAAGCAGAAAGGGAGAATTCTCCTTTACTCCACATTTTTTTTTTCTATTTAGACCCTCAACTGACTGGATGAGACACACGTAGAATAATATGTGACCAAATATCTGGGCACCCTATGACCCAGTCAAGTTGACACATAAAATTAACTGTCACAGAGGCTTAACTGTGATGGTTAAGCCACACCAGGCTCCAGAATCATGATTTACAGAGGGTTAGGTTAGGGTTAGGGTTAGGGTTAGGCAGGATTAGGCAGGAAGTCTCATACATAGCTATAATTCGAGGGATCCTAAATTCAGAATTTTATGAAGACCACATTGGGATTTGTTGGACTGGCTGAGCCCAAATTCTGGAATGAAAACTGTGTATCATATTGCAAGTGGAGCAAACTTAAATCAGGTAAGCTACAAAGATGTCCAGTGCAGACGTGGGGCTGTCTCTGTTAGAGGGACCTCAGCAGGGACCGCAGCAAACCCCAACCTCACTGTTGGCAGCACACGCAGGGGCGTGGGTAATCTCGCCTAACTAGGCCTCCCTGGCAGGCTGGAATGCCGCCCTCCCGCCCTCCCTCCCAACCCCCTGCCCCCACCCCATGTGCTCTCTGCTGCGCCCACTGCTGAGTGGGTTATGGCCAGGTGGGAGCTGGCCACATCTAGACACGGAAATGCTCGAGGCAGACAGGGACTGCCCCCTCCTTAGGACCCTTGCTCAGAGCTAAGGCACTTTCCCAGAGCTCCAGCAGCCACCTAGCTCTCCTTGGCCAGAGACGATTGCAGGCTGGAGCCTAACGCGGCCAGAGGCAGGAGGCACCAGACCAAACCCCCGAGAGCGGGGTCGGGGCTGGCGTGGGGGCCAAGCCTGCACAGCGTGGGGCTGGGTGGGAAGCACAGCCCAGTGCTGGCCCAGACAGTGAGGCACAGGTTTCCGCTCACACTGGAAGGAGAGCAGAGGGCAGGGGAGGCCCCAGGCCCGCATCTGGGGCAGTGAGCAAGAGTCAGCTGCTGCTTAGGGCCACTAGCCTTCTAGTGCCTCAACAGGAAAATGAGGGGTTGTGACATCAACTAAAATAACGCAGGGAAACTGCTGGTTCATGGTAACGTCCGTTGAATCCTGGTTTCAAGATGGCTATTTATGCCGCCGTTTTGCAACTACCAAGAGGGCCCATTCAAAAAATGTCTGCTGTTGCCCTGATGCCTCGACTTCCCTCCCTGCTGGCTGAGGCCTGCAATCTCTCTGCCAAAGGACAGTGTTTCCCATAATCTAATTAGGCAGGAGGCTGGAAACAGAAGTCCCTGCAGCGAGAGCCTGCCATGGCGGGCACGTGCCCGCAGGGAGCCGCACACCAAGCTGATGCCAGCACAGCCAAGCCAGCCCTCGGGCGGCCCAGGCTTCTCTACTCAGAGGCCTGCCCATGTTCCAGACAGGGGGACATCAAACCCTCGCCTGAACACAGATCTGTGACTGGGCTCGCGGGGACACAGGCACAGAACAGGAAAGACAACATGGGGCTGAGGACCAGCGTGGCCCACCCTGTTCTGCCATTCGTGCATCGGGCTGCCCGGGGCACTTACCCCTGCTCCGGGCCTCCACCTCTGAGGCTGGACTTGCTGTGTCCTGGTCCCACGGCATGAGTGCCAACTCCTGCCTGTCTCACCCCAACCTCTGGGGTCCACCATACACGTGCAACCCCTGGGCCCGCCTGGAGCAGCTCAGAGCCAGGCACTGGGAGCTCAGCCCTGGCCCCAGCCCAGCTCCCAGGACCCGGTCTCTGGAAAGAGCCCTGCCCGTTCCTGTGGAAGAGCCAGTCCCAGGCCAGAGTCCGTGCAGCGAGAGCTGGAAGCAGGGGTCTGATGCTCTGGGCCAGGCAACCTGGGACCAAGCCCACCTGCTCCCTGGCCAGCCCTTGTCCTGGGCCCCGCACCCCTACTAAATCCTCTAAGTCTTGCCTTCTGCCTATGTAAAATCTCTTCCTTAAGGATTTACTGTGAGCTTTGCCCAAAACAGCAGTGAGAATGTGCTTCCTGGGGGCTGGGCGCGTGCAGGCGTCGGACCGCTGGCAGCCCCTGTGGCGTGGGCTGCTCCCTGCCCCGCCTGTGGCCTCCCACTGCTGCGGCCTCCCCCTGGAGGGCCGGGCTCCCAGGCCAGTCTCTCTGGACCCCGGGTGCTCATTCTTCCGCACCTGGCTGGCCCAGCGGGTCCTGCTTCCAACAGAGAAGGACCTCCGAAGCCCAGGTGCCACAGGTGGTGACTTCCATCACGACCTGGCGGGCCACGGAGGGAAGCATCACCCCCTGCAGGCTGGCTCGCTCCTCACGCAGCGTCTCCCAGCTCAGCAGGGCGAAGCTGACTCTTCTCCAGAGCGTGGCAGGGAGGGCCTCTTTGTGTCGGCCCGCAGCCATGTGCGCTGTGCGCCCCCGTCTGCCTGCTCGCGGTGAGTGAATGAAGGATGAAGGAACGCCGTTTCGGAGCTGTCTGAGGAGAAACAGGGGATGCAGTCAGCGCCTCGGGAGCACACTGTCTCCACGGCCCTCCCCCGGCGGCAGGGGCGCTGGGTGCCAGGCCGGGTCTGCGTGGGTCTGGACCCCTCAGGACCTGCCCCGCCTGCCCGGAGGCCGGGCGGGGCCGTGTGAACCGCCCTTCCTGCCACGAGAACCAGAGCAGAAAGCGGAGCCTCGGACAGGCAAGGCTCTCGGCGAGACGCCCCGGTCTCCGGGCCCGACCTGCCTGGTCGCCCGCGTGAGGGGCGGCGAACACTCAGCGGGCCACTGCGGGTCTTGCTTGCTCTTTCTAAGTCAGCGTGTAACCTTTGTCCCTTTTCTGATTATAAATCTGTTCCATTGCAGAAAATTAGAAAATGGGGGAAAGAGGAAGAAATAAAAGCTATCCATAATTCTCCTGTCTAGAGAAAGCCACTGCTAACAATTTAGTATGTTTTTTTCTGCTCTCTTTTTTCAAAGGTGGAATCACAGGGACTATTGAGCTTTGTGCCCTGACTTTTCAGTTAGCCACTTCTACTGCCATATTCTACTTCCTTAGAAATTCTCAACAACATGGCCTCCAATAGCTGTGCGATGTCACACTGACTGGATATTTTTACCCATTTTTCTTGTTCTGCATCTCTAATCCGACCTCAGATCACTGTGGTCGCTCCTCTAACGGGCCGTCCCTGTACACTCCCCTCTCCTGGGCTGTGTCCCCAGCCTTCCTGCAGGGGAGTGCATGTGACCCAGCCTGGACAGGCCCTCCACACCTCCCACACACTCCTCCCCCTGGAAGCCACATGTTTGGAATGACAGATCTTCCACCACCCTCGGTCCCTGAATGACCACATGGAAAAGAGGCACCCTACAGCAGCCCCGGAGAGCCACGCGACCAAGAAACAAACTTGTTTCATCGAAGATTGGATCTATCTGTGACTGTACCACTCTAAATAATCCAGGTGTGTCCCCGGCACATTCTACCAGAATTTCACGTTGGCCCACACCCCTCAGCACTGTTAGGAGGCTGCTGCCATGTCCCCAGGTGGGAGGTGCACGGAATCTCTGCAGGGAGAATGCAGCTGATTCAGGGCAAAGGCAGCTCAGACACGAGCCCCATGAGCTCACCTTGAGTGCCCGGGGGGTGGGCCGCACAGAAATTCACCTCCTCTCTTCTCACCGCCTTGGACGAGATCGACAGAGCACTCGCCGTCTGCAAGACAGACACAGCAAATACACAAAGTAGGACTCAGGGCTCGAAACAGAAGTGCCCGCGTGTGAGCACCTGGCAGGAGGGGTCTGGCCCCTGGGAAGGTGGGTGGACGTCTTCCTGAGGGAGCGACTTCCAGGTGAAATCCGAAGGGTGAGGGCATCAACCTGGCGCAGGAAAGGAAGCCTCAGAAGAGCATTCCTGGAAGAGGAAACTACGAGCTGGTCATTTTCCCCAGAATAGTGGTCTTCCTCCTCATCCCCCACCAGCTAGCCAGCACCTCCAGCCAGGAAGCTGGGGCAACCCTTGACGCCTGCCACACCACGGCCAAGATCTGTCTCGCTGCCCACCCCCACCCTGGGTGATGCCTTCACCCCTTGGCCCCAGTCCTGGCCCCCTCCAGAGTCTGGTCAGGCCCTCCCAGCTTCAGTCCCTGCAGCCTGTTCCTCCTCCTCTGAGGGCAAGACCAAAGTCACCTTCTCCGTGAGGTCTCCTGCTTTCTCCGCTATTAGAGGTGTATGGAACCCCTCTTACTCCCGGAGCTGTCTGGCCAGGGGCCTGGGATGCAGAGCTTGCCTGCTTCAGTGCGTGGCCATTGGGAATGGAGGTCTGCGCTAGTCAGATGTCTAAGTGCTCAAGAGACAGGCAAGCCCAGGGTCCGTGAGACCCAGAGGAGAGCCACTTCACAGCTCAGGCTGGAATCAGGGTTGGCTTCCTGTAGGAGGTGGCACCTTTCCCAAGTCTCAAATAGCAGGAAGGCGTTACCTAGGAAAAAGGAGGAGAGAATCTGGACGATATTAAAGTCAGCCTGGGACCCCTGGCTTTATCAGGGAAGACTAACAGGTCCCTGAGGGCAGAAGCCAGGCAAACACACCCACCCTGACCCCCCACAGGGGGCCCCCAGGCCAGATTCTACTTCTCCTAGGAGCTGCTGTATACTTTGGATCTCCTCTCTAAGTCACACCAGGGCCCACAAGGTGCAACTCTGGTGGCCGCCAGCCATGGGGCTCCCAGGCCCCTCCTTCCTGCTCGGCATCCCGCGCTCAGCCCTGCCCAGGAAGCGTATCTTACTCGGTCTCACGGGCAGCCCCCATTCTGGGCACAATGTCGCCCCAGTTGTGTTCAACATTTCAGGCAGTGACCCCAGCTTTGTCGGGCAGAGGGAGACCGATGACACCTGGGTCACCTGCCCACAACATCCCACTCCACCGTCACTCACCCTGACCTGCACTCATAGCCATGATGTCCTGGGCGCTTCTGAGCTCCAGCTAGACATGCAGAGCAAAGTGCAGCCCTTGGACAAGCCTGACCCCCGCAACCCCACTGTGAGCTCCCGGCGGGCAGCTCAGGGCCAGCCCCGGCTCCGCTGCTTTGCCAGGGTCCTCGGTTTCTCCCGAGGTCCGTCTCCGCGTGCATGCTGGCGTCCACCTGCCCCTGCTCCTCTGCTCAACGCAGGGGCATTTGGATTAGCCTGGAGCCACTGACCCACTTGTGCCTCTTCATTGTGGGGACTGTCACCCCGTCCCCACGCTTCTGTCCAGGGTGCCTCAGCTTCACTTCGCGCCCTCAGAGAAGTCCTGTGCAGCCACACCTCACGCGGGGCGGCGGGCAGAGGTGCCGCGGCTGCTGGCGCGTCTGAGCGCGGGAGCCTGGCCACGCCCGGGCGGCAGACCCAGCCCCACACGTGAGCAGGCCGTGCGGCGCGTCCAGCACAGCCACTGCGCACGCGTCGCGGTGCCCCAGGCCTGCCAGGGTGTAGGTGGGCACGCACAGATGTGTCACGAGAAGCTGACACGCAATGGTAGGGGCCGGCAACTCCGAAGTCTGGAGACCCAGGAAGAGCGGATGTTGCAGCTTGAGTCTGAAGGCATCTGGAGGCAGAATTCCTTCCTCCTCGGGAAACTTCCGTCTTTTTCCTCTTAAGGCCTTCACCTGACTGCACGAGGCCCACCCCCATTATGGGAGGAGAACTGCTTTACTCAAAGTTTATTGATTTAAGTGTTAATCACCTAAAATCATCTAAAAAATACCTTCACAGCAACATCTAGACTGGTGTTTAACCAAATACATGGGCACCATAGCCTTGCTGAGGTGAGAGGCCCGAACGGGGCCCCGAGCTGAGCCACCTGACGCTGGGGCCATCAGAGACAACAGTGAGCTGGGCGTTGGCGCTTTAAGGCACTGCATTTTGGGCAGATTCATTACGTGCCACAGCTAACCACAACACTATCCAAGTTTCACCCCCAACACTGGCCTCCCCGGGAGTTTTTACAGTGAAGGTGAACCCCGAGTCGGCCTTGGCCGAGGAGCCGCGACTGGGCAGGCACGGTGCGGGCCTCAGAGGAAACAGCTCCCCTCCTGCTCTGTCCTCCCTCTGGTGGCCCCGCCAATTCCCGGTCAGCCTTCCTGACAAGGGTGGGTCTTTTCCACATTTGTATTCCAGCTGCTGGCCCCATGCTGCCTGTGAGCATTTACTGAATAAATACATGAGTTGCTGGTGGCCTGTCAAGAGGCCTTGGCCAGCAGGAGGTGAGCCGGGGATTGCAGGGCTTTGCCACGCAGGTCCTGCGTCTCTCTGAGCCACAGCATCATCCCAGCCCCTGGAAATACCACTCACATTAGGGCCCGTGGAGGGCTGACCTGGAGTGGGCCTGCCGTGCGCAGTCACTGGGTTACCCCGGCTGGTGAGCCGTCCTGTGCACCTGTGTGCACAGAGCCGTCCCCAGGGTGAAGGCTCTTGCTGAGCCCGAGAACCAAAGACCCACCCTCAGATGTTCCCGTCCCTGGGCTCCCTGTCTCTGCCCTGTGATCAGGGGCCTGGGCCCCTGTCTGTGCCGCGCTGGGCGTCGGCCCGGGCAGGTATGGGAGCTGCAACCATCGGCAGAGTTCGCAGAAGGGGTGGGCCGACTGGAAAGACAGACGGTAAGAAAGTACGTCAGCCCCGGTCTGGAGGTAATAAACAAGCAGGGCTAGGAGAGACAGGGGCGTCTGTCGATCTGTCCTCTTTGACAAGGTGATGTTGAGCACAGAACAGAGCAGGACAGTGTGAGAGCCTGTGACAGGGCCTGCCAGGGGCGGGGGGTGGCAGACACAAAGCCACAGCAAAGGCCTGGGGGACGGGGTGCATGGCCCATGTGTGAGGGACAGAGAAGCGCCAGGGTGGCAGGAGGAGACAAAGTGCAGAGGCAACAGGGGACAGATGCCATCAGGTAGCAGGTGGGCGGCAGGGCAGGGCCCAGGCAGAGGAGAGTGTGGACGGGGCGTGGTGGGCAGTGGGCGAGGAGTGAGGGCGTGGGAAACAAAGCGGCCTTTGCTTCGCGTGAAGGGAGCCGAGGTCTGTCCTCAGGGGCCCCTGGGGAGCAGCGAGTGCACGTGGTGCACGAGAGCCTGAGCCCCTCGGAGGGGACAGTGGGTGTGCAGCTTCCCCCGGGGAACGTGTCTGCGGCCGAGCAGCGACTGTGAGAGTCCCACAAAATCCACACCACCCTTGGATGCTTGACAGACAACACCTGGTTAACCAGACAGGCGTGTGTGTGAGTGCACATGCGTGTGTGTCCCTAGCACGGGACGTGAATCCACCCCACGTCCTGGACAGACAGCCAGGGAGGACACTACCAGGTTGATGGTGACAAAGTCGACCTTCTTCCTCCTCATCACCAGGGTTCATCCGCTCCAGGCAGGCGTGAGATGGCAGGGCCTGGGCCCTAGGGGGTCCCAAACCCTGGTCCCCACCCCCAGGGGAAATCCGAGGCACCACGCCATGCTTGCCGTGTGCCTGGAGTGTGTCTTTCATTTCACATCCAACAGCCAGACGGTCACTGGGCTATCTCTGACACGCATGGGAGGCGACCCTCAGGTCATGGCCGGGCAGACAGGTCCTGACTCCTGCGTGCATGAGAGGTGACACGGCACGACAGCGTAGGACAGCACAGCGCAGCACAGACACAGAGCACGACTGGCACACGGCTCTGAGAAGAAAAGGACACACGTCCAAATTCTGCGGCTTTGCGCGAGCCAGCCCACCCCGCTGATCCTCAGCTCGTCCACATGGAAAGTGGGGACCACAGGCCACTCCACAGCTTTGTGGCAAAAACGCCATGAAATTGTGCATGTAAAGCTCCAGCCCAGCCCGCGCTCACCACCACACCCCATCCACACAGGGGCGCACAGAGCGGTCTGGGCACCTGACAAGGGTCAGACCCTCCAGGACACGTGGGAGGCCACGGGGAACCTGGAGGAGCACACGGGGCCCCTGCTACCCGCTCACAGCAGCAGCAGCAGGCGCTCAGGATGCGTCGTTCCTAACGCCATCGTCGTCTAAGTGCATGAGCCACATCCTTGAACCCTCCAGCAACCCTAGGAGGAAAGTGCAGGTGATGGAGCTGCAGAAACACAGGACAGCGGCTCAGCCGTGGGGCCCCACGCACAGCCTGGCGCACGGACGTGCCCTGCCCACCCGGCTGCAGCCCGGCCCCCTGCTCCCGGGCAGGACACAAGAGGCCGGCACTCATACCCAGGCTCAGCCGGGCTCGCCGACCGCCAGCTGCCTCTGACACTGGGCCGCTGGGCCTGGCACCCAGCCTCCCCAGCCCCTGGTCCCGCTCTGCGAGATGAACACAGCGCCCGCCGAGGTGGGCATGTCCTGGGTGCCTGGCAGCCAGATGCAGCCTGACCCTCCCATCCCCGGAGCACACCTGGGCCCTCCCCTGTGTGACCGGGCACTGGCACAGCCTGGCCCTCCCACCCTGCCAGTGGAGCTTCCCTGCCCGCAGCCGCAGTGAGCTGCACCCTCAGAACCAACATGGGCCCCCCACCCGGCAGCCTCCATGCTCCGTCTACACTCGTCCAGGGCGGGACTGTTGACCGCGGTGGAAAGGATTTTTCAGAGGCAAGCTGCCATCCTTCAACAGTATTTATGAGGCTGTCACAAGGTGATACAGAAATATTCACAAATATAAAAAGGCCTGCCTCCTGACACCTATATTTTACAGTAAGCTATGGATGCAACAGTTTGGGCTACACAGAAAAGTGATTCTGACATGATCATTAAACTCATGAAACTACTTTTTACACTTTTATCCACAGGGCCTGAAAGGTCCTCCAATAAAAGGTTCTCTACAGCTGCGACCCCCAGCCCTCGGGCCTCAGACCAGTACTGGTTCATGGCCTGTTAGGACCCGGGCCGCACAGCCGGAGGGGAGTGAAGCTTCATCTGTGTTTGCAGCCGCTCCCCACCGCTCGCACCACCGCTCAGGCGCTGCCTCCTGTCAGATCAGGTCACAGGAGCGTGAGCCCTTCCGTAAACTGCGCGTGGAGGGATCTAGGTTGTGCTCCTTATGGGCATCTAATGCCTGATGGTCTGAGATGGAGCTGAGCGGTGATGCTGGTGCTGGGGAGCGGCTGCAAATACAGATTGTCATTAGCAGAGAGGTCTGACTGCACAACAAATGTAATGCGCTTGAATCATCCTAAAACCATCCTCACCCCGGCCCCTGGTCCGTGGAAAAATCGTCTTCCACACCAGTCCCTGGTGCCGCAAAGGTTGGGGACCGCTGCTCTACAATGTTCAAATCCGTTCCCCTCCCCAGACCAGCTGTCCACCCCTGAGAGAGGCGCCTGCTTCTCCCAGTGGTCCTCCCTAAGCCCCCCCACCATGGGGCTGCAGGAAAGGGAGGGGTGGGAAGATGGAAGAGAGGGGAGGACTCCAGCCTGGCCCAGCCAAGAGCCTTGAGATCCTGCGCTCCAGGCTCCTGCCCTGGGTGCAGAGCGGCCACGTGGTGCTCAGAGCTCTGCTGGGAGGAGGATGCTCAGGTCCAAGAATGGGCCCCAGCCTTCCGACCGCTCCACGGTGTTCCCGAGCACTTCAGCTGTGGACTCCTTTTCCAGATGAAGTCTTGAAAGGAAGCACACGATTGAAACAGGAGGAAGCGGCCCGGACGAAGTGGGCACAAGGGCTCAGAGCCGCCCTGCTGCCGGGGCGAGCTCGGCCTGCGAGCTCTGTGAGGAAACTCTCCCCCGCTCCTGAGAACAAGCCCACCCCCAGCTGGAGAGCTGCACAGCTGCCGTGTGCTGTCTGCGGCTCCGTGGATCACGCAGCAGGATAAGGCTGTCTCAGGAAAGACAGACAGGACCTCTCGGGCATGACGCAGGGGTGACACTGTGGCAGGGCTGGACCCATGGGGCCCTGGGTCTCCCCGGAGGGCAGACATCTGTCCAGCTTACAGGCCTACTGAGCCCACCCACGCCACTGAGGCCCACCGGCAACACGGAGACAAATTGGGGGTCCCGTGCCTTGTGCAAAGAGGGATGTTCTGTGGATTGTAAGGCAGAAATACAACTTCCCATCACAATCTCATAATCTCTGAATTCAGCCCAGCTTCTTTCTGCTTCCTCCCCTCGTCACAACCCCACCCCATGATGCACACAGACAGGTGGCCAAGAGACAGCGGAGTCAGTGCTGCCACGGGGCAAGGAGGCCTCAGCATTGGGGACACAGGCACCACTCGTGACCAGGGGCCTCCCCTGGCAGATGAGCACCTGAAAATGAACTTCATGCCAAGATGAAGGAGGCACAGGAGACCTGCAGAGGAGGATGTAGCTCACAGGCGCCTGTCCAATGTGCACCCGGCAAGGGGATGGGAAGGCACGGCTGCCCCAGGCCTGGTCCTGCCGAGATGCCCACTGGAGATGCTCCGTCCTACCACCGCCACTGAACGGGCTTCCCTGGCTGCCAGGGAATGCCAGGCCACAATTTCCCTCTTTCCTTTGGCCAGAAGGAAACTCCAACTCAAAAGGCAGGCCCTGGGCTGCGTGTGCGTCGTGTGTGTGGACCTGCCCCTGCCCCTGCACCAAGGCCACATGCATCTTACTTCCTCTTTGCACACGTTTTCTCTGTCTGTAAGGTGCCTTGTATGTTTCCGACACACGAGTTGCGGCAGGACCCTGTGGCTAAGCGAGGGTGGGAGTGTGGAGCAGACGAGAGCCCCACTGGTGCCCCTGCTGGGACATGTGTGCACAGGGACCAGGGGGCCTCAGACGGGAGCATTGGAGTCCCCCTGGCTGTGCAGGGCTGAGCTCTGGCCCCAGAAAGGTTGGAAGGGTGGTTGGAAAGGCGGGACTGGGCTCGCTCCAGGCCAGGACGAACCCAAACAAGGCAGGCCATGGGAGGATCCCTGCAGGGGATGGGCCAGTGTCCTCAGGGGCGGTGGGAGTGCCACTGGAAGTGTTTGAGCAGAGGGGTCCGTCTCAGGAGGATCTGCCTTCCCTCTGCAGGTGAGGTGACTGGGAATTCCCAGATGGCTGTTGCTTGTCCACACCTCGGTGTAAGCCATGGTCCCCGCCTGGCCAGCACCCTGCCCTTCCCTCGACAGCGCCTGGTGCAGCCTGGGGCTGTGGCGTGGGGGCCGGCAGAGCCCTGCTGTTGGCAGACCTGGCCTCTATCGTGCTGCCTGGGCAGTGATCAGCTTCTCAAAGCCTCCTGCCCCACCCAAAAAAGTACAGCGGCCCACCGTGGCGTGAGCGTGAGGAGAACCGAGGAATGAGGATACAGGGTAGAGGGAGCTCAGCAGACATCACTCCCCTTTCCTGACCCCACTGCAGCCCCGTTGCTGCGGCCACCTGCTGCCTGCCCGCGCTCCTCCTCCATGGGCACATCCAGCACTCGGCATCCCCACGGGCCCCAGAACTCACCCCAGCCGGCTCGACCGCAGGCCAGAGTCACTGAGGCCCGAGTGGACGCGAGGGGACAGCCGCAGCAGGGGCTCTCCCTGGTCCTCGAGGCTGGGGACGGGGCACGGCAGAGAAGCACCCAGAACGCACCCGCAGGGAGGCCCGCCTGGCAGCCCTTGGCGAGGGAGACACGGGCACCCTCTCCCGAGGCCCCCGCCAGACGTGATTCTCCACACGCTTGCGTCGGGG
This sequence comes from Avahi laniger, assembly GCA_963575035.1. Taxonomy (NCBI): domain Eukaryota; kingdom Metazoa; phylum Chordata; class Mammalia; order Primates; family Indriidae; genus Avahi; species Avahi laniger. The sequence continues at coordinate 13,672 of CAUYSK010075928.1, forward strand.
CTGTCTTCACAACACACCCGCTGATGGGGGGGCATGAATTTCTTCTCACAGAAAGTTAAACTGAGGCAGAGCCGTTCAGGGACCTACCAGGGTAACCCCCGAAGCCAGTCCTGTCGGCCGTGGCGCGGGAACAACGCCGTGGAGAGTAGGGCGCCTTCTCCGGAGAGTGCACCGCACACCAGAACACTCGGGAGCCACGGGGCTGTGTGGGACCGGGGCGGGCAGGCCCCGGCGGAAGCACCAAGGCTGGGCTCCCTCGCTCAGTGGCTGGAGCCCAAGGCCCCGACACTGCAGAGGCGACAGGCAGGAGGCCTGCAAGGCAGCACCTGGGCTCTGCCGGACAAGGGCAACCCCACACCCACCCCAGAGTGCGGTGGAGTTTTGCTCAATCTCTCAGTAAGTCAAGTGTGACTTATTTCCACAGGGAAGGAGTCAACGGTCGGCAGAAGAAGGAGCCAATAAAATCTTTTCCACGCGACACCGTGCTCTGCATGCCCGCGTGGCTATGTGTGTGGGGGGGTGTGACCTCATGCGCGAAGTCTGAGAGCGTGTTGATCTTGGGCATATATTTGTCTTCGCGGCCACACGTGCATGCGCGTTTGTGTCCGCGTGTTGTACATTACATGAGCTCCCCCACCCTCTCCTCCTGCAGTGAGACCTTGTGCCTTCAGCATTCAACCCACTGCGCCGAGGGCAGGCTTCAGCCATGGGCAAGCTGGTTCACTGCCCCTGTTCCCCTGGCCAGCAGGCCTCAACTCCCAGCAGCGGCAAAGCCGGCCGAGACAGCCCCAAATACCAAAGGCCAGTCAGGGGACAGCAGGGTGTACGTGGCAGCCTCACCTGGCCACTGTCCACGGGGGAGGAAGGCAGAGGGGAAGGTGGCCCCACTGAAGCTCACACAGCCATCCCAGGTGGCATAAGTTGAGCTGAGTACAGCCTCAGATCGCAGAGTCTCGGGCACCAGCACAAGAGATCAAGTGACATGAAAACCACAGAAGCTGCAGCTTCCCTGGGAACCGCCACGAGACAGTGGAAGTACAGCAGGCAGGTTCCAAGCAGAGGTCCCTCCGGGCAGTGGCCTGAGATCAAGCCCTGGCAAGCAGCCTCATGTGTTGGAGCTGCGGCCACAGAAACAGCCAAGGTTAAGCGAGAGGGCACAGAAAGAGCCCCAGGCCCGAGTGGGCCACAAGCCACTTCCTTCCACTCCCCTTCCCCTGTGAGGGAGGGCTCTGGAGGCACCCCTAGGCGTGGTGTCTGGGATCTCTCCCTTCGTGGTCAACCCAGTGAGACTGCTCAGCAACCTGGAGGAATCTGGGTGGGACAGCTCAATATGACAGAAATGGCTGGTTTAGAAGTCAAACCTAGCTTTACATCTGCCATCTGGAAGCCACCATCTGTGCCTCCATTTCCTCAATGTAAACTGTGGTATGACAAGCAGGATTTTCCAAAACTGACCCTGGGACCCCTTCTAGGCTGTCTAGACAATGAACCAGGTGGGCCAGGTACCCCTGATCCCAGCAGGAGGAGGTTGGCCAAGCTCAGCTTCCTTCCAGACCAGAGGCTCCAGGCGCTGGGCAGCTGGTGTTCCCCGACAGGCCAGTACACATCCAGCACCCCGACCCAGACCACCCCGTGGCAGGCGTGTCTGCTTGAGTCCACTGGGACGGCTGCTCCCACAACTCCCCTGCAGGGGAAGGTCAGCAGGGCAGGGCTGCCCCATCGGGACACAGCAGCACCCCGGCCTCACAGTGTGAACAGAGTGCACCGAGCCAGGTACAGTGACAGGCAGGCAGGTCAGGTCCTCAGCAGCCGGGCCCGGGGCTCAGTCCTTCAGTCAACAAATACTCATGGAGCATCTACCACGTGCCTGGCCTATCCTAGGGCGGGCAGCAGAGCAGGGCATGAAACAGACAAGAGCTGGGCCCTCATGGAGCTCACATTCTACTGGCAGGAGACAGACGAGAAATTAATTAGCAGATTAGCATGCTAGATCATCTTAAATTCCTGGGGCAAAACACAGAGGGGACACCGGCACAGAGAGGGGTGCACGTGTAAACACTCACGGACCGTCAGGGCTCTCCATGCACTCACCCACGGAAATGGTGTCTCTGGGAGCGCTGCATTTACCTGGCTGCACGTATGGCTGTCCAGAGCACAGGCCTCTTCCCTGAAGATCAACAGAAGGTGGAAGAGCAGCCCCTCAACTGATTCTACACTCAGACGAGTGCCAAAGAATGACTCTTTCCCATGCAAATTCTCTCACTTGTGGCACATGGAGCATTCCGATGTCCCCATCATTCTCCTTCCTATTTGTAAATCAGCATCCTAAACGGTGCTGTGTCAATGAGCTTGTGACAAACGCACTTCAAATGCATTCTCCTGCACACCCATAAACTCGATTTAGTATTTCAATTAATCTTGCCTCTTCCTCTTCCACAATTTATGTAGCTGCTTTTTAAGCAAGTGTTCTTTGGAGCTTAAATGAGCACAAGCGTAAACATCAGCTAATTTATCTGTTTCACTGGAGATAATTTCATATTCCTAAAGCACCTCTCCATCCCCTTTGTGGGCCAGCGCACAGGGTGACGGTCTCCGGTTGCATCCCCAGTGAGGACAGCTATCGTGTTACATCTGGCCCACCAGCAGAGGACAGAAAGTCAGACGCCCAGGTAACAGAAGAGAGCACTGAGCCCGGCGGCCAGGAAGGGGGCCTGGCAGAGGCCTAGCGAGCCCATGTGACGCGATCGCTGCCTGCCGGCGCAGGAAGTTCACATCAGCACCTATTCTGGGCGTACATCCCGAGGAAGGAGAATCGGTCTCAACGAGACACCTGCGCTCCCAAGGTCCACCGCAGCACTATTCACGACAGCCAAGATTCGGAAACAGCCTCGGTGTCCATCGATAGATGACTGGATAAAGGAAATGGGATACACGTACACGATGGAATACTATTAAGCCTTAAAATTGAAAAATCCTGCCAGTTGTGACAATGCGGATAAACCTAGAGGACATTTGCTGAGTGAAATAAGCGACACACAGAAAGAAGTCCCGCGTAATCTGACTTCCGTGGGATTTAGAGAGTAGAACTGGTAGAAGCAGTCGGCGGGGGGAGGGGGGCAATGGGGAGATGTTAATCTAAGGGCACGAACTTTCAGTTATAAGAATATGTTCGAGGGATCTAATGTACAGCATGATGACTATAATTAGTAATAGTGTATCGTATACTTAAATGTGCTAAAAGACTAGATCTTAAGTAATCTCACAACACACAGACACCAAAAACAAAACGGTAACTGTGTTAGGTGAGGGATATGCTAATTAGCTTGACTTTGGTAATCATTTCACAATGTGTAAGCATATCGATACAGTGCAACGTGCACCTTAACGACATGCAGACCTCGGAGACGGCTGCACGTTCTATTCCAGGCCACCCCGAGAAAGCGAGTATCATAAAAAAATGAGTCACACGAATTTTTTGGTTTCCCAGTACATATAAAAGTTATGTGTACACTATACTGCAGTAGTCTATTAAGTGTACCATGGCATTATCTCTAAAAATAATGTGCATACCTTACTTTAAAAAATACTTTATTGCTATTAATAAAAAATGCTAATGATCATCTGAGCCTTCAGGGAGTTGTGATCTCTTTGCTGGTGGAGGGTCTCGCCTCAATGTTGGTGGCTGCTGACTGATCAGGGTGGTGGATGCTGAAGGCTGGGGTGGCTGTGGCCATTTCTTTCTTTTTCCTTTTTCTTTTCTTTTTTTTTTTTTTTTTTGAGACAGGGTCTCACTCTGTAGCCCAGGCTGGAGTGCAGCTGGGCTGGGTGAGGTGGCTGATGCCTATAATCCTATTACTTTGGGAGACCAAGAAAGGAGCATCGCTTGAGGCCAGGAGTTCAAAACCAGCCTGAGCAACATAGCAAGACCCCGTCTCTACAAAAAATTTTTAAAAATTAGCCGAGCGTGGTGGTGTATGCCTGTAGTGCCAGCTACATGGGAGGCTGAGGCAGAAGGATCACTTGAGCCCAGGAGTTCAAGGTTGTGGTGAGCTACGATCATGCCACTGCACCCCAGCCTGGAACACAGAGCAAGAGACACTGTATTTAAAAAACAAAGAAGAAGAAGAAAGAAAATCCAGTAAACCATGCTGTAAACAGATGTGCTATCATCTAGGCTCGCTTGTTGTTCGATTTATAGAGCACAGACAGAGAAGATTTAGCATGATTCTTAAGGGCCCTGGGATTTTCAGAATCCCAGTGAGCACGGGCTTCAACGTACAGTCACCAGCTGCTCTAGCCTCTATCAAGACAGTCAGCCTGTCTTTGGAAGCTCTGAAGCCAGGCACTGCCTTCTCCTCTCTAGCTGTGGAAGTCCTACGTGGCACCTCCTTCCAACATAAGGCTGTTTCGTCTCCATCGAAAATCTGTTGTTTAGCACAGAGACCTCCATCAATGATCTCAGCAGATCTTCTGGATAACTTGCTGCAGCTTCTCCATCAGCCCTTGCTTCACCTTGCACTTCTTTGTTACAGAGACGGCTTCTTTCCTTAAACCTCTTAAACCAATCTCTACTAGCCTCCAACTTTTCCTCTGCAGCTTCCTCACCCCTCTCGGCCTTCGTAGAATTGAAGAGAGTTAGGGTTTTGCTCTGGGATAGGCTTCAGCTTAAGGGAGTGTTGTGGCTGGTTTGATCTTCTATCCAGACCACTAAAACTTTCTCCATATCAGGAATAAGCCTGTTTCACTTTCTTATCATTATGTGTTCACTGGAGGAGCACTTCTAATTTCCCTCAAGAACTTTTTCTTTGCATTCACAACTTGGCTAACTGTTTGGGGCAAGAGGCCTGTTTCTGACATGCCTTCCTCACTAATCATTTGTAGCTTTTGATTTAACAGGAGAGATGAGCGACTCTTTCGCTTGAACAGTTAGAGGCCAATGTAGGGTTAACTGGCTTAATTTCACTATTGTTGTGTGTCTCGGGGAATGGGGAGGCCTGAGGAGAGGAAGCAAGACAGAGGAACAATCGGTTGGTGGAACAGTCAGAACTCACACATTGATCGGTCACGTTCTCCGTTTTACACGGACATGGTTTGTGGCACCACAAAACAATTACAATAGTAACAGCAAAGATCACTGATCACGGATCACCAAAACGCATATACTAATACTGGAAAAGTTTGAAATATTGCCAGAACTCCCAAAATGTGACACAGAGGCAATGAAGTAAGCACATGCTGTTAAAAAAATGTCACCAACAGACTTGTTGGACATAGAGTTGCCACAAACCTACAATTTGTTGAAAACACCATATCTACAAAGTGCAACAAAATGAAGAGCAATAAAATGAGGTATATTTGTGTACACAATTTTTGTTTGTCAATTATATCTCAATAAAGCCACAAGGGGAAAGAATGAAAGAGAAATTAAAACATATTAGGTAAGCAAAAGCTGAGGGAGTTAGTTGATTACCAGGGCTGTCCTGCAAGAAGCGCTAAGGGAGTCTTTCAGGCTGAAGAGAGAAAACACGAGATGGTAACTCAAGGCCATGGGAAGAAACAACGAGGTCTGCAGAGCCCAGGTAACTATGCAGGTGAATGTACGAGCAAGTGCTATTGTACTTCAGCTTTGTAACTCCACTTTCTTCCCTATATGATTTAAAAGGCAAATGCATAAAACAATGATTATCAATCTATGCTTATGGGAAAACAACGTATAAAGATGTAATGTGTGATAACACCAATATGAAGGGTGAGGAATGGGGAGTGTAGAGGCAGGGTGTTTCTACATTATAAACACTAAGTATTATTCAAATACAAGTTTGTTATAGGTTTAAGACAATAATTGCAATTTCCAAGGTAACCACTAAGAACACAAAAAATATATTTCAAAAAATAAACTAAATACCAACAAAAAAGCAGTAATGGAAGAATTGAGGAACAAAAAATATATAAGGTATGCAGAAAACAAATAGCTAAATGGAAGAAGTATATTCTTCCTTAATAATTACTTTAAATGTAAGTAA
>CAUYSK010075931.1:0-17500 GCA_963575035.1 Avahi laniger
CACACACTGAAACTCAGTCTCTTTGTAATAAGTTTGGGGGAATTTCTCTAATACTAGCCTCCAACTCCATTCTCTGTTTCTCTCTTTAAATGTGCCCAGTCTGGAGTTTCTTCCATCTATTGAACGTTTAATTTCAATGATTATATCATTCCTTTTCCATATTTTCAATTGGTTCTTTTTCATATGCACCAGTTATTTCTGCAAATTTTTATTTTGTAACATTTTTTGTTTCCTTTTAATGAGACTTTTAAAACTTTATCTCTTTGAACTACCTAACATGCTGAAAGTGTCTATCAGACTCTTCTATCAAATTAATTTTATCTAGAGTGAATTTCTGTTTGGATTGCTGATTTTTTTCTTTGCAATAAATCCCTTCATATATCTTGAAATATTGATTTGTAGCCTCATTTTAGGTGGGGATTTATTTTCTCCCTCTCCTTCCCTTCCTCCTCCTCTGTTTTCTCCTCCTTTTCATCTTCTCTCTCCTCTGTTTTCACCCATTCCTCTCCAGACCCAGGGCTCATAACAGTGGTTTGCAGTTCCTTCCCCTTGGATGTAGTGGGGATGTCACAGCCACGGTCACAGAGTCAGCAGGCGGCCAGCTTTTGTTCCTGACCACACAGCTGCATCTTTATTCCTTCCGTCACTTAGGAGCACCTTAGTCCCTTTTAACCCCTGGGGTTGGACTGTCGACTGCAATGCTTGATGTTAGACTCAGAATCCACCAAAATTATGGCTTTGGTTCCATTTATCTTTTTAAATTTCTATTCCATTTCTGGCTCATGGAGATATCAATCTTACTTTTGAACATGGCTATGAACTTTCATTTTCTCTTTATATAATTTACTGTCATTGTTTCTTGTATCGACCAGATCAGGTGATCAAAGTGTGAACCAAATGTACCATTTTGAAGTTGGTAATTCCCCATCTCTATTCAGAGAAAGTGGGTAGGCAATGTGATGGGCCCAGCTTGTGTCACTGGGTCCAGGGTGTGCAGTACAATGACTGGTTCACCCTGGGTCATGTGACCACCTTGTGGTGAGGGTGGCTCCCAGGGCACCTGGACTGATAGCCTCCTCATGGCCACATGGGGCAGAAAGAATGGTTTCCAAGGGAAAGGAGAAATAGTTCAGTAAAGACAGGAGATGGGGTTATGTGCTGAGCAGAACACAATCATGGCTGCCACCGTCCACCCCGGGAACCATTCTCATGATCTGGAGCACCTGGAAAGCTGAGAGTTACCCTCTTATTTCCATGTCAACACTCTGAGTGCCCAACAGAGGGCTGAGTGCAAGGAGGAGCTCGGCTGGACTGACAGGAGAATGCGTTAGAGCAGCACGGGAGAGAACCAGCCGGGGAGAGCCCCCGCCCCTAACCGCCCCTAACCTTTTCTCTAAGGACGGCAGAGGCTGAGAAGCAGGGGCAACAGCCTTGGTCATTGGAAAAAGATCCCTCAATTGAGACATTTTCTTTATTTTTCTCAAGCCCCAGAGATATGTAAGTGGACAAAGAGACCGGTGGTTCCAAAATTAAGGGAAGAGGGCTGGAGCTGAGCTGAGGGCCCAGATGCCATCTTGTCTTCATCATAGGAACAAGCACTTGTTTAAGCCCTGGTTCGAATGATCAGCCCAGAGTTCTGGGACGCTGGGCAGGTGGACAGGGGTCTGGTGGGAGGACAAGTGGGCCATGTGTCTTGGCACAGACACACAAGGCACAGACCTCTGCTGCCCACACTGGGGCTCTTGGGCAGGGGGAAGGTCAGGAAGATTGGTGGGCTCCCAGATGGGGTCCTGGGTCAGCTTCTGTGCTGCACCCCAAGCCCCCATTTCGAGGCCTGCTCAGTACTGCCACTGCAGCAGTTCTAGTTAATGGCATCTTTCATTTCATTTAGAGCTTGATTTGTTTACAAACTAATAAATATGATTTATAAAATGTGCCCGTGGTTTGCTAATTACTGCACATATGGCGTTTTCATTTTGTAAAACTGGCATTTGCATTCTTTGTAGATTATGACTTTGTGTCCCCAGTGCTAATTAGTCTGATTAGGCAGATAACTTCTCTGTTCCTAGGCTGAGAGGCCGAAGGCTGAGGCATTGGGGGTGAGGGGGTGGGGCTGCGGCTGGCCTTGCAGGGAGGAGCCAAGGAGGCCCCAGGACTTTGCTGGGGACCCTGGAATGTCAAGCAGCCCATTTTGTGTCCTTTCCCAAATCCAATTAAGCACAGTTCGTTAGCACAAATTTCTTAATCAGGCCTAATCTTCCCACTGAATGCACAATTTCTGAATTGTCACAGAGCTGGGTCAGCCTGCGGGGAATGAAGAGGCTGGCAGGGCCTTTGGCAGGAGAGCAAAGGGACAGTGGCTACCAGACCCTTCCCAGTGGACCAGTGAGAAGGACGTGCAGTGCTGGGCTTGTCCACAGTGCAAACCTTGGGTGGCCAAAGGGGATCCCCAGGCCTCTGGGCCAACTTATGAGCCTCCGATGTGAGGTCCCCCAAGTGGTCCAGTCCAGAGGATCTGCCTTTAGGCCCTGGGACAGCCTTGGAACAATGCTTCTAGCTCCAGCCGGGGAGCACCAGGCTCCAACACCTTGGGAGTGGGTCCCAGCAGAATCACCTACCTTTAAATGAGCCAACATAAGAAGCAAATACAGCCATATCTGGGGATGAAGGCCTCTCTAGTTTTCTGGGATGTGTAACCACTGAGGTTCTTGTGAAATGAAAAGGAGGAGAAAGGAAGACGCCTGCAAATGACTGGTATTGGATCTCTTGCCAATCTTGGTGAGCTTGGCTGACACCAGATTTAACTTGTGTCGGAAAAATAAGAAAACATGCCATGGCTTGGGACCCAAGTGCAATGGAGCAATTTGTACCTGCTTCATGACCTCTAAGGGAAACGACATCTGTAAAGCTTTAATGTAAAGTGTGGTGGCACACATCTTTGGAGTGTTCTTCCCAGAGACTTATATTTTAAGCAGCGCTTAGGAAAGGGCCCCCATTGATGAATGCGCAGTGGTGGGCGTGCAGTGGATGTGTAGTGGAATGAAGGGCTGTGGGCTCCGGATGAGGCAGGCAAAGCCTTCCTATGGACTCCGAGGGCACTCAGCAGAGGCAGTCCTTGGGCCCCAGCCTCCCTACCCTGGGCCCCACAACCAAACGTGTTGAAAGAACCTGGTCACACATTGTCCACTCTCCTTCCTCCCTTGGAACACCCCTCCCCTTCCTCACATGGCTGGCTCCTTCCCCCCTGCCAAGGCTCAGGAGGCCTTCATCCCTAACTGTGCTCCCTGTGATTTTCCTGCAACACTTAATACACTGGGATGCAATGACTGTTTTCCTGTCTTCTCAGATCCTTGAACAACTTGAGGGCAGAACTATGATCTCCTTGCTCTCTGCTGTCACCCCATGTAGCTGAACTTGCTGGAAGGATGCAAGGATGGAAAGATGGATGCGTGGATGGATGATCCCTACAGGTTCTTGAAACCATCTCCTCCGGCCTTTCTCCCTGCTTGGTCCTGGGGCTTGAAAGGGCCAGTGCAGGAGAGGGATCGGGTGGGGTTAGGGTAGCACTTTTCACTTAGGCCCTACTTCTTTGTCTCTTTGGGCAGGGGAGGGCAGGAGGCCTCAGGGTCCCAGGTAGGGAGGCACTAAGGTCCCAGAATCACCTGGGCCCAGGTTGGCCTCTCTCATGGAGTCAGGAACCTGGGAGGATCCTCAGAAATGCTATGGGTCTGCGAAGTTCTCAGGGAAAAGTCCTGACCTTGGAAAACAAAGACCTCAGATCTTGTCCTGTTTGACCTTGAAAGGGTTGCTTTCCCTGTCTGAGCTTTGATTTTCTCTTGTGAAGAATCAAGATCAAATAGCCATGCACGCTTCCTTCCTGAGCAACGTGACGGTGGAAGTAACCGTAGACAGGACGGGACCAGCGTGTGCATGTGTGTCTGTGTGTGCATGTGCGTGTGTACGAGTTAGTGAATGTGCGTACATATGTGCGGGGAAGGGGAGCAAGGGCAGAGCCGTCCTGGCAAGGCCAGTCCTGGCGGTGGCCTTCAGGGGAACAACGCTTTGCTTAGTGGTCAGGTGTTTGCTCGGGACTCTGAGCGGTGGGCCTGAGCCCCCTCCCCCGTCTCCCAGAGTTTGATGTGGGGGAGGCGCTGTAAGACGATTGCCTTGGCCCATCCATTTGAATTTCCCAATCAGCATCCTAGTGTAGGGATATGATTCTTTCTCTTTCTTCAAAAAATCTTAGTGCATTCTGCTTTAAAATTGTTTTGAAGTAATAAAGAGATTTTCACAGGCAACAAACAAGTCTCTGGACAGACTTAATCTGAGGCCAAAAGCCAGAGACGGGGATTTACCTTCCATAATGACTCCTTTCAAGTGAGGCAAGCAGAAGCCCAACTTCTGTTCCTGAAGGGGACCTGCAGAGGGGCAGGAGACAGTGCCCCAGAAGCCCCTGCTCCACAGCCCAGAAGCCTTGTTTATGAACAAACCTAGGCCAGCGGCTCCACAAACACCCCTGCAACTGGCTGCTGGGACCACCTTGGTCATGCCCCACTGCACCCGCTCTCTCCATGGGGGGTCCGGCTCCAGCCTACCTCAGGGATTTGCACCATCACAGTCAAGGCTGGGGAGGGACAGTAAGGCTGAAAACTACAAGGCAAGTGTTAAGGGGACAGGGAGGAGGGCCAGAATCCAGGAGCCCAGCTCAGACCTTCTCCCAGGCTCCAGACCTACACGTACGACCACTTCCTGGACACCTCCCCTTGGGTAACCCACAGGTACCTCCGATTCTCTGCGTCCACAACTAGACTTCCCACCAGTCCCCAGACCTGCCCTATCTCCGGCCTACCACCCCCTGTCAAAATGGCATCACCCCCTTCTAGACAACGGGGCAGAGCCAGGTGGCATCTGGGAGTGGGATAGGGGATGCTCACTTCCCAGAGACCCTCCAGCCTCAGAAAGGGGCCGGCGGCAGGTGAGCTCCACCTGAAATGAAGTCACTGCCCACTCCCAGCTGGAGACCAGGCAGACGGGAGCCTTCACCACAGCCAGTGCCAGGGAATGGAAAGATGAAGGGTCCACAGACAACCCCCAGGAGACCCAGCTTCTCTCTTCCTCTTCATTCCCTTCACGGTCTTCCCAGGGACTGAAACTGAGTCTTCCGTGATTTGGGTGCACGTTCATTTGTGTGTTCACTTTGGCCTTCTCCTCTTTAGATTATGCCGAATGGGTGGGGTAGTAACGCACACTTTTGCACAAACACCCATATACCGGCCTCTGCTCACCACACGCACACTCCACAGACGTGTGCAGGTGCCCACACAGCTCCCTGCAAACATAGGTAGACATCAGGCACAAACGTAGCTGGGCAGTTGTACATTCTCATGTGCAACCTACACACTGGGCTTGGAGTCTCACTTTGCAGGTCAGGGGTAAAAGAGCAGGGTGTGGGCCCACAGTGAATGACAGTCCCAAATTTCTACATAACATCTTGGGATGAAAAAGGAAAAAGGAGATGATGGCACCTCTTTCTTGAGCTGGGGCCAATAGCCAGCTGGCCCCTGTTGGCTGCTCACATGTAGGTCATGGACCACTTGCTGCCCTGGGCATTGTTCAAAGCTCCTGCCACTGGAAGCAGAAGGGTTCCCTACCCAGAGATGCACTGAGGGCATCTTGTGTGTCTCAAGTCACTTCTCAAGGCTTTGGGGGCAGCTATCATATCATGGGAAAAGGGCTCTCTGGGTTGGACCTGAGTGTTGTTTCTAAGATGACTATTTTCATGCTGTGTGACCTTGAGAAAGTCACTTAACTTCTCTGGACTTCAATTTCCCTATCTGTAAGGTGGGGACAGAGACGCCTGCCTATCTACTTCCAGGGATGATGTGAATCAATGACAGTGGAAGTTCTTCAAAGCTGCAAAGACTTGTATAAATTTGAGAGGTTATTAGTATGTTCTTCTGCCTCCAAAGCTGGCCTTCCCCGAGGAGACAATGCAGTGTTTTTGAACATGGAGCGAATTCCCCAAACTGTGCCCTTCCCCTCTCCAGTATTTCTGCCTTGGGTTGTCAAAAATGGTAATCTTCTCTCAGGCCTGAAATTATGAGCCTGCTTTATTGGTCAAAGGCCATAATAATTTGAGCTCTTATTTTATAAACTCATTTCTGCACAGTGATATCCTGATAGGAGCAGGAATAATAAATCACAAACATGTCCCCCAAGATTGCATTGTAAATGTCAAACTAGACAGGAAATTGTAATTAAAGAAAGGAAATTGCTACAAAGAAGCACTTGATTTTAAAATGAGCCAAGCATAGAATTTTCTAAGCATTTAATTATAGTCCAATTTCAACTGACTTGGCTTTTGCAGTCATATTTCTTATTATAACTCTTCTACATAATAACCAAATCTCCCTGCTCACACAGGGCCGGCCCGTCAGAGGGTAAGGACACTGCATAAGTACAGGGATTAGGAACTTTATAGGGACAGTAATCATGGCAGAGGCTGAGATGATGGACACAGGTGTCGAGATTTTAAATCAACCATAGTCGAATTTCCAGCCAACAGGGGGAACAACCTAACACCTGTGTGGGAGCAGATTTGGCCTGACTTCAATGAGAAGTCACTCAATGAGAAACTCACTCAATGAGAAACTCACTCAAGCATTTGTTTCTGTTGGGAGAAGAGAGGCCCGGGCTTCCATGATCTGTTCCCTTAGCCCCTCAAACATGCATAGGAACAGCCCCCACCCAATCCCCCCCCACCTACAGCCATGCTTTGCCCAGGCTGTAACTTTGGGCACAGTCCAACATCCACATCTTGCTTCCGAATGCTGGGCAGTTCGGATACCTATTCAACCAGGTGTGCCGCATGTAGAAGCCTTGGAGGCAGGAGAGCAGAGTGGCTAAGTATGTGGGACGTGGTACCAGAGAAACTGAGCTCATATCCTAACTCCGTGTACTATGAGTTGGGCTAAGTCATATAACCTCAATGAGCCTCAGTTTATTCATTTGCAAAATGGGCATAATGATAGACTTCATCTCATACATGAATTAGTAAGTGCGTGGTATATGGTTAACATTCATAACTGGAAGTGATCATAATTATTATGGCTGAGTCTGTGCTGTGTCCAAAGGAGAAGACGGGGGAATTGATGGGCTATCTTGATTGATGTGGGTGACACTCTAGATGGAGCTGAGCCAGTGGCAAGGGGTGGTGGATGTGGGAAGTGGGGGTGGGGAGGGATGACCGGGGTAAATTTTTTGCTACCCTGCGTGATGAGGAGTGATCATACCACATCAAGAAGTCTTTGCTGGCCCAGCACTGATCCCCAAAGTACCTGCCCCCTTGGTCTTCTTGTCTCTCCATCAAATTTATAGCACCCAGAAACTGGTTAGCTTCTGGTTCAACTCCTGGTCCGTAGGAGCTGCTGCTTACAGAGATTCTCCGTGCTCTCCTGCAGGCTTAGCCTCTTCCATAGGAGCGGGCAGAAAGACTCAGAACCAGGGGATCTTTCTTTCTAGAGTCCTCCTCTCTCTTCGGACAATTCAGGTTGTGGGCAGCAGACTAGGTAAAATCTGACACCAGTGAAACAGGCTGGTGTCAAAGCCCTGCTGCTATCTCAATGGAAACATTGCCCAAGAAGGCACTGTGAATAGGGGTCCAGCAGGTCTGAGTCTTGTGCTGATTTTGCATTGCACAAGCACCAGGGAGTGCTATTTACACAGATTTCAATACAAATGCCCCCTCTTGGAATTGTGCAGTGTACAACCTCTGCAACTGAACACGGTTAACCTAGACTCTGGGCCCAGAGATAAACTGGAGCTAGATTGATAGGGAATAACAGGGTCAGGTTGGACAAACAGAACAGTTTGAAGATTCGGACTTGAAGAGTTGAAGATCCTAGGAATGCAACCAGAAACCAAGGGAGCAAAGTTCCAGAGAACTATAAAGGTGTGCCTGGAACCATAGGTACAGGGAAGGGGAGCTGATGGATCCTATCTCCTATATACTTCTGCTATATGAGGTTTGCCTCATCCCTGTCCTCAGAGAAGCAAGAAAGCATTGAGTGAAGCACCCACCGGCCCTTCAGCAGAGTAACCCCATCTCAACTGGTGATGAGTCAAATGCAGAGGTCACAGCACATGGGGCAGACAGTGTGTGAGTGGCTGGCTACATAGGATCGGATTCCTGGGCTGTGACCTCCTGGAGGAATGCTTCATGGCAGAATGCTGCAGAAGTGGTCACAGAGAGAGTGAGGTGGAGTCTTACAGGCACCTGTGGGGAAAGGCATTCTAAGGAGGTGGGACAACCTGGGCAAAGGTGGAGAAGTGTGAAGATACTTTTGCATTCATTCAAAAAACATTTATTGTAGCAGGCACTGTTCTGGGCAGTGGGGATACTTGAATGTACAAAATAGACAATAATCCTTGCCCTCCTGAAGTTTCCATTCTAGTGGGAAGGGAAAGATAACAATTACTACAATAAACAAATTACACAATATGTCAGAAGGTGATAAATGCTATGGAGAAAAACAAAGCAGGGAAGGGAAACAGGGAGTGTTGGGCAGCACTTGCAATTTTGAATAGCATGGCCAGAGACCTTCCTGGGAAGGCGATATTTGAGCCAAAACATGAAAGAGGTAGAAGAGCATAGGAGAAGGGCATTCCAGGCAGAAGGAAGAGGCAGTGCAAAGGCCCTGAGGCCTGGCACATTCGAGGGACAGCCATGAAGCCACTGTGGAGTGAGGAGGGTATGCAGTAGGAGAAGTGGGCCCAGGCTGCACAGGGCAGGTGATCTCAAGGACCCGAACGTGATCAGGATCTTTCTGACTATACCACTGAGAACAGGCGGGAAGGGGTCGGGGTGGAAGTGGAGAGAGTCTGGGTTCACATCCTAGCTTGGCCGCCTACCAGCCATGTAACATCAAGCAAGTACTTAACTCCTCTGGATCTCAGCTTTTTAAATGTAACCTGGGGATTGATAATAGTGCCAATTTCATAGGATTATTACAAGGTGCAAAATATTGAGGTCACTTAAAATGTTTCTAATGTGACCCTCCAGGGGAATGCTTCAGAGCAGAGTGCTGTGGGAGGTGGTCACAAAGAGAACATTTTAGGTGAATTCACCATTCACCTGAACAGTGGCTTGTAGCACGTGCTACATGAGTAGCACTACCATTTGGCCACTACCATTTTTAAAAAGGGAGAGACAGATCCGACCTCCTGCCAAAAAGCCCTGCCAGGCCGGCATGCGGTTGGAGGGACGCAGGGTGGCCTGTTGGCAGGGAGGGGGCTTTTGCAGTTGTCCAGGAGAGAGAGGAGGTGGTCTGGACTGAGGGTCGGGTGAGAGGCGAGGGTGGGGAGAACTGGGAGGACTTGAGAGAAAAGTGTGGGGTGCAGTTGGTGATGGTCCTATGGGGGAAGTCGAGGGAGAGTGTGCAGGAATGAGACCAGGCCCTCCTCGTGGCTGACTGGGCTCCTGCGGCCACCTCCTCCTCTCTCCCCTCTGAAGCCTCTTGCTCCCCTTTCTTCTCAGATCAGTCAGTCTCTCCCTGCGCAGAGACCCCCCCTAGGGATCAAGTCCACATTGAGCTTGGGAGTCAAGGCCCTTCCCACCCTGGTCCTGGCCAGCTGCGTCTCTCACTGCCCCCTTCAAGCCCCGGTGCTCCACCCCTAGAGACCCTGCCTCCTCCTGCCGGCCCCTCCCCTCCATTCCAGCCTGCTCCACGTCCCAGCCCCCGCCCTCCAGGGGCAGCTCCCCAGGCCCATGTCTCTTGCCAGTGACTCGGGGCTGCCTCCTGGGGCCACAAGCCCATCGGTGGTTTGAGATTCGTCTGCATTCCTGCCTCAGTAAAGGGCTCTCTGGCTGGTACCTCCCCACGGGTGGTGGACCCCGCCTGCTCACGGTGTCTTTGGTGGCTACATCATGGAGGGAGCCTGCTCTCTGCCCTAGGGGCCTCCGTCTGGGACTGGCCAGGCCCACTTGTGATAGTCAGCGGTGTGCTTGGGACTATAACTTAGTGCCCCATACTTGGTGACTCTTTGGTCAAGAGACCACAAAGGCTTCTTCTGTGGAGACAGACCATCAGGAAAGGACCCCAAATTCTCAGTTATGATGACATTTTAGTGGAGGAACTCTAGGCACCAGAAGAGGTGGCCAGGTCAGCCAGCAGAGGCAGCCCACCTGGCCCACCTCAGGGCACTCCAGAGCCATTCTCCCCTGAAGAGAGAGAGTCCTCCGGCTGCCGGGTCATGCAGTCTCGCCAGGGCTTCCTCTCATTCTGGCCAGGACACGAGACTGTATCCACATTTCTCCTCCTGGCCTCCAAGGTCCCTGCCATCACCACTGCTGCCCATGGAGAACCCTGTAGCCTGGCGGTGCCTAACCCCCTCCTGTTCCAGTGGGCCCACCTCCCTGCCTCACGCACCCCTGCACTCCATCTTCCTAGCCAGCTCCTGCAGCCCTCGTCCTGGGAGTGGGTCTCCTTGACCTCGTCTCTGCATCTCCCTCCTCTTTGCTCCCACGGATCCCCTTAGCCCAACACACACACACACACACACACACACATACACACACACACACACACGGAGCTCTCAGGACAGAGAATGCCTCGGGCTCCAAACCTCAGCCCTGCCTGCCCTGAGGCCTTCCACTGCTTCCTATCAGGCTTCCTCTAGGCCGTGAGCCCTCTGGAAACAGGGCCCACCTGCCTTTTCCTTCTCTGCATCCCCTCACGGGACCTAAATCTGTGAGGTAGGTTCCTGGCCCACATTCACTTAAAGGAAGAAAGGGCAATTGTCCTCCTGAAGCCTGAAGCCCAGAGCCAGGGCCTGACTTGGAGCAGCAAACCTGCCCGGGTCCTCTGGCAGCAGAAGCTGGTGACAGAAGATTTAGAAGGTCCCAAGGAGGCCCCTCATGGTGGACAAACAGGACCTTCAGCAAGAGGCCCCCAAGCCACATCCAAGGGAAGAGCAACGTCCATTAAATTCATTAACTTTAACACTGAAATCAATGTGGCAGCCACCAGAAGTAATTAGCGTAATTCACATTTCAGATCAGGAGATTTTTGAAAACCAAGTTTAATTATGTTGAAAAATGACAACTTCATTTTCTCTCCCTGGATAGGTTCCCCTGATGTTCCCCACACTTTCATTAAAAAGAGGACTGGTCACAGTTTTTTTTTTTTTAATGCCATTAAGCAAAAGAAGTAGCGTGGCTATTTCAGAGCTAATAAATTAGCTTGGGTGCCCACAACACAGTTCAAGTGGCTTTGAAATGTTTCCTTTCTTGTATGAGGACAGAGTGTGTGGTTTTAGGTCTGAGGGAATCTAGTCAGGGCTCTACAGTAGCCGGAGTGGCTCTGATAGATCACCAAACCCATTTTACAGATAAGAAAACTGAGGTCTAGCCAAGGAAGGAGACCCATTCAAGATCACCTTGTCCTGCCCCATGCTTGGTGCTAGGGATGCAGAGATGATCCCTGCCATCAAGGAGTAGGCTGTGATGAACTCAGCACAGACCAGCTCGGGGAGTCAAGAAAGGCTGGCCGGGGGAGGTGGCATAGGATCCAAGTCTTAAAGGCTCTAGGACTTAGCAGGAGGAAGAAGAGAAGGCCGCCATTCCCAATGGGGAAGAGGTGAGAGCAAAGGCCCAGCAATGGGCAGGAGACCTGGAATGTATCTGGGCCTGAGTAGAGGATGCCCACTCAGGCTCTCACCCGGGGACATGAGAGCTGGGAATCCCACATCTCACTTCACTGTGTCTTCCCAGACAGAGGCCTTCACATCCATGTGAGGATATTGGGGCTCCCAGTAAATTAAAGATGGCAACCAGGGAGCTACCCCATGCCCACCTCACCCCATCCCATCAACATCCCATGCCCCACTACCACCCTCCCATCATTCACGACTCCAGCGCTTCCAGCCCTGCTCCAGCCACCTGCCCTGTCTCTGTCACCACCCTCAGATCTGGCCCACCCCCAACAGCTTAGCCTCACCACCCTTATTTTCAGCTCCCCTCAAATCGAATCTCATCTCTAGCCTCAGGCCCCTCCAACAGATGCATGAACCTCCCCCACCCATGACTTGGTCCCATGTGTTTGTTTAAGAGGCTGCCGTGGTGCTAATTGCCGTGTTTATTCCTGCTCACCAAATGTGCCCTGTTTTGCAGGCGTTTGCTTGAGTGGCTGAGTGGCTCTGGATTCCTGGTCTGGTTTGCTTTTCTTTGGGGTGGGGGTGGGGGGCAAGAAGCATCCTTCTGACCTTTATTCTCAGTACTGCCTTTCTGGAACCAGAACTGGGGCCTGTCCCCATCTCTGCCCTGTCCCTCCTCTCAGGAAGGTGCCCTAGACTCTGGTGTGGTTCAGGAAAGTTTAGGTTTATTGCCGGGGACTAGGGCAGCACTTCCCTCCATGGAATCGTGTCTCTGTTTTCCCAGCAACCCCTATGGCCAGAAAAGCAAGCATTAGCTCATTGGTTGTGCAGCCTGGCCTGCCCTGTTCTCTAAGTAAAGGAACAACCTAGATGAGAATGTTGTGCTTCGTTGGATCTCAGAAGATGAGGCAATAAATGTGAGCCATCCCAGCCTCCAGGGATCCCCAAGAGGGCTGCTCAGCCAGGCAGGCCCCCCGGCTCCCAGCACCCGCTGCCTTTGCCAAGCTGCTCCATTGTGTGGGCTTACAGGCTGGGGTGGGGGGCGGACGGTCTTCTCATCACAGCCCCTTGCCGAAGGGCCCCGCCCCCCTCCCCTGGGCCCTGCCAGCCAGGCCAGGGTCAATGGGATTAAAAGCTCAATTCACGCCAGTCAGTTCTCTGGTAACACGATTTCATTAGAGGCAGGCGGGGAGGAGAATGGACGGAAACAGCTGGTGTATAAATTATAAAGTCTACTTTGTACTGAGTGAGCACACCTTTCCCCAGCCACATGACTAATTAATGTGGCGGGGAGTGGACTTGAAGTCAAATTGCCTTTCCCCTCTCTCCTGGGGCTTGGTTAACAACAGGTCCCTGCAAAGCTGGGAGAAGGGAAGATTATGCAAAGCTATCATCATATGAAAATAGCGTATTAACATACTGCCTGTGAGCTGTGTCCAATCAGTTCCCTCCCAGTGGCGTGTGTACGAAACAATTAGAATGGCATTTTTACCACGCTTCTTTAATACATTTTGGCATTAATATAATCAAGGAGTGGGGGCCTAGACATCTTGCAGGCGCAGTTTTCTGTAACACCCCTGGGATGTTGGCGGGGGTGGTTAAGTAGGATCCTGGGGGGTGGGGTGGCACACAGGCTGGGATCCTTTGGACTAGAACCTCAGGCACAGTTCTCTGGAGAGATGCCCTGGACTCTGCCAGCCACCCACAACCTCTGCCTGGGAGCAGAGGCTTCCTTCCCCCTGAGCAAGGGACCACAGACTCCCACGACTCCTCTGCCAGCAACGGCAAGAAGTTCCAGAGTCAGAGTGATCCTTTGGAACTGTCAATCATTTTCTCTTAATCCTCGGCTCAAATCTCCCAATGACTTCCCATCTCACTTCCAGGAAAAGGCACACTCCTCCCCAGGGCCGTGATCCAGCCCCTGCCTAGCTCTCCAGCTCCCCTAGCCTGGTTCCCGCCTTGTGCTCCACCTTCAGCCACTCCAGCCTTCTTTCTGTTCCACAAACACACTGAGGAACCTCCTGCCTTAGGGCCCTTGTCCTTGCTCTTTCCTCCACCTGGTGTGATTTTCCTTCTCGTACTGCAGGTCTTGGCTCCTCAGAGAGGCCTTGCCTGACCTGCCCAATCCAAATCAGCTTCCCCCAGTCACTGTCTGCCTCTTGGTTTTGTTTCCTTCACAGGTCTTGTCACAATGATCTCAATTTGTCCCTGGCTCATTTGCTGCTTCCAACTAGAATGGAAGCTCCTGAGGGCAGGGTCCTGTCCTGTTGGTCGCTGCTATATTCCCAGCACTGTAGTGGCAACTAGAATATAGTAGGAGCTTCGCTGATGTTTTTTGGATGAGTGAATGAATGAATGAGAGACTCCAGTCCTGGCATCTGGAAGCTCCAGGGGAACCAGCGAGTCCTGGTGGGGATCCTGGCTTTGCTGCCATCTCCCTTTGGGGCCTTGGACAACCAGATTCCCTCTCTTACCCGCCAAGCCTTCATCCAGCACCTGCTGGTTGCCTAATCTTGAAGAACCGGGAGAAGTAGAAACCAGATGCAGTTCCTGCCCTAAGGGGCTCGATGCCTAATTGGAGAAACAAGTCTCAATATGAGAACAGAAAACCAGCTTTCTAAGTCAGGACTTGAACACAGGGTTGCAAGTGGGTGAAAACATGGGAGTCAAGGGCCTGGGGGCAGTTTTATTCCTGATATTGTGTGACCTCAGACAAGCCGTTGAACCTCTCTGGACCTCAGTGTCCTCATCTGTAAGGCAGATCACAATCAAAGCCACACTTGGAGCTTATTGTGTCTAACTGCCCATTTCAGAGATGACAGCTGAGGCCGAGGAGGAGGACAAAGCCTTGCCTGGGTCACGGGGTGAGTTAGTGTCAAAGCCAGGACCAATGCCCAAACCAAGGTCCGTGTGTTTCATTGGGGTGACAACCTGTCTGCTTCCCTCTGCCACCAGCCTCCTGAGCAGATCCAGCTTCTCCAGGGGTCCAGCTGGCACCTGCTTCTGACCCCACACCGTGAGAAAGAGCCAAGAGCCCTGAGCATGCTCCTCCTTCCCTCATAACAGGTGGGCACTGTGTCCATGTGGATCATCGCTAGGCCAGGAGCCGCCTGGGCGTGGCCATGAGACACCTGGAAAGTGGCCTATTGCCACTCCCCCGATTTTGTATGAACAAAGCCTCATTTCTGTGTGCAAGACCCAGCACAAATAGGCCTAGCCTGAGCCCTTCCTCCCTTAACCTGCTCTGACACCCCTGGCAGCTCACCTCGCTGAACCCTGGTGTCCAAACTCAACATAACCAGCAGTGTTCACCGAGTGTCTGCCATATGCCAAGCCCTGTCCTAGGGGCTGGAGATGCAGGAGAGAAAAGGCAGACACGGTTCTCCCTGCAGAGCTTCCATGTCATGAAAGGAGACTGGCACTACTGCCACTACTGCATAAGTACTATAAAATATTTGGGTAATAATAAGTACTACAAGTACATGTATATCAGGGAAAGAGGACAGAGGGCTGGTGGATCAGGTGACACGTGGACAGAGACCTGGACGGAATGCTGGGTCAAGGAATGCGCACAAGGTGGAGAGCGGGCATTGGGAACAGAAAGCCCAGTGGCCTCAGATGTGAGGACAGTTGACATATTTGGGGAACAGCAAGGTAGCTTGTGTGTGGGAACAGAGTTAGCTGGTAAGAGGGTTGGAGGGAGACAAGGTCAGAGGAGGTTAGGTGGAGGGAGCAGGGATGGGGTAGGTCAAGTTGAGACCCTGGAAAGGACTTCAGGTTTCATTCTGTGAGACATAGGAAGCTATTAAGGAATGACATGGTGTGACATATATTTTAAAAAATTACTCTGGCTGCTGTGGGTGAAATGGTCTGGAAGAGGGACACACAGGAAGGTGGCCAGGAGACTGCTGCACCAATCCAAGCAAAGGATGATGCCATCTTCCATTAGGGCATCCATGGTGAGAAGCAAATGGAATCTGCATATATTCTGAAGGTATGACTGATAGGGTTTGTTTTTGAATCATGCATGGGGGTGGAGGGCAGAGAAAGGGGGAGAGGGAGAGAGAGAGAAAGAGGGAGAGAGAGAGAGAGAGAGAGAGAGCAGAGACACTCTGAAGGTCTTGAGGCAAAGGTCCCCTCTCAAAGGAGTGAGGCTGCTTTCTGGCCTGATGCAGGTGAGGCTGGCAAAGCACATCCTTGGACACTGTCCCTTCCAGCCTTCAACCGCCCCAAGAATGGCAGGGCCACGTTGTCAACTTGCCCAAGGCACACAGAATAGGAGGCCTCTTCAGGATGCAAACCGAATCTCCTGATCGAGTCCACGCTCTCTGCAGTAAGCGCCATCTTCCCAAGGCCTCACCCGGGTCTCATTCTGTGAACCTCTGTCCTCATTCCCTTTGGGGTCCAATCCTGCTCTCCCCTGAGAACACAGGGGCTGAGGCAACTTCTTCAGGGCAAGACTAGTGGTCTTCTAGCACTGAGGAGCATGTCTAGCCTCCTTCCCCCTGACTGCGGGAGTCTCACAAGGCGGGAGGGACAGCTGGGGACAGATATCCATTCCCTGAACCTCACACATTCCTGTGCCCATCAGCTAGGTGTCTGACCCTGATGCCCAATGAGCCCTGGCATGGCCCTTTGGTAGAACCTTCCTGGACTTCACCTAGCCCAGCACACCAGGCAGCACACAGCTCACCGCCAGTGTAGTTCGTGCCTTGCAGCAACCTCAAGCTGGAGACCTGTCATAGTAAGTGCTGGTGTTCCATGGAGAATTTTCCTAGATATCATGAGCTCATATACCCCTTACTACCCTAATTGTCCCCATTTTACAGAGGAGGAGACTGAGACTTAGAGGAGTCAGTAATGTGCCAAGGACTCAGAGCTGAGCGAGGCTTTGAACGCAGCCTGACTGGCTTCAGGGCCCGTGATCACTGCCGATGGAGTAGGGTGCAGGGGCCATGCAGGCTCCGCCTCATTCCCCTGAGCGGACAGTGCTCTGGCCCTACAGTCACTCACACTCAGACTGGGAGCTCCCCAAGTGCAGGCACTGGTCTCTTCATCTCCACATTCCCAGTGCCCAGCCCAGGACCTGGCCAATGGGAACAACTGCGTAGATGTTAACATCAGCGGCCTCTCTGAGCATTTTGTGTATACGTATTAACTCGTTTAATTCTCCAGACAACACTATGAGGCAGATACCATTATGATCCCATTCTACAAATGGGGAAGAGGAAGCCCAGAAAGGTTGTGATTTGTCCAAAAGCACACAGGTCACGCGGCTAATAAATGGTAGAGCTGGGATTTGAACCTAGGTGGCCAAACTCTTAACAACCTCTCTCACTTGCCTCCCTGAGGTTGTTGGTGTTGACGAGGCCTTGAGAAATGAATAAATGAATGAAAACCCGCTTGGTATCTGCCATGTGCCTGGCACTAATCCAGGCACTGGGGACCCAGAAATGAAAACACAATACCTGTTTTCAAGTTGCTCGCAATCTTGGGGGAGAGGAGGGGAGGAAGGAGACGTGCAGACAGACAGGCAGATAACTACAGGGCCAGGTGGTAGGACCAGTGATGGAAGGAAGACAGAGAAAGTGGGAGGATATAACTCAGCTTAGCCTTGAAGGCCACGTAAGACGTAGCCAGGCGGGGGCAGGCAGAACAGAGAGGGTCGTCCAGGGTGGGAACAGCCTGTGCGAAGGCGTGGAAGAGGCAAAAGAACTTCCTAAGTTCCAAGATCAGCCAGTAGCTGGAAGGACCAGCACAGAGGGAGTATGTGGGGGCCTGTGGGACAATGGCGAGGGATGCTGAGGTAGCCAGGGGGGGATACCGTGCATTGCTACACACACACACA